>QUSF01000039.1:1991581-2009749 GCA_003676055.1 Chloebia gouldiae
TCTATCTATCTATCTATCTATCTATCTATCTATCTATCTATCTATCTATCTACCTACCTACCTACCCACCTACCTACCTACCTATGTGTGTATCTGTAGGTGTACTTTCAAATAGTCTTCCATGTTTTGTGTTTATACTTTTGTAGCGAAAGGGGGGAGAAATTAAAGTGAAAAATAATAATCCCATGTCTGCTTGGATGTTCGTGAACCATATTTTAATAGAATTTATGTGCTCTTCTGTTTTTTCTCTCTTGCAAAAATCCAATCACCCTCTAGAGAAGTAAGGATTGTAGGAGAAGGAAGACAATGCAGTGACAACCCATGTTTATTGAGAGAGAATTTGATGACTAGATTTTATTCTTTCTGGCTTTTTGTTCGAGTGTGATATGAAAAGATCTAATTCCTTCTGTATCAGATAATTTCTGTACTATGTCATTTGGAAATGGTTTGGACTGGGGATACTACAGAGATATTCTCAGAGAGATATTTAGATTCCTGATACTCTGTTACCCCTAAGTGCCCACATTACTGCTAGAATTTGTCTCCTATAAAGCACTACATGTGCTTGGCCAGATGAAAGACTGTTGTAAAGGATGATAAATGCCATTTAGAAACAGAAGCTTTTCCTAATTGAGGGTGGAGGCATGCTGTGCATCCTTTTGGTAATTCCTGTGAGATAGTGAGGCATTTCAGGAGAAGGCGTATAAATACAGATCTGGCTTGGGGCAAGCAGGCATGTGCAGAAACCCACACTATCTCAAAGCTGCCAGACACCATTAGTGGATAAGCTTTCCCTGAAAGGAAGGAAAACATTAGTTCACAGACTTATGTAAAGCAAAACTAACATTTATGGGGCTGATCTAGTGTCCTTTAAAGCTGAAGAGGATTTTCCCTCTGTAGACTTCTGTGAGATATAGATCATACTTGGTGTGTAAGTGCTTAAGCAGTGCTTTCTGACTTATGAAAGTTGAATCATAATTAAGCCATACCTTTTTTATCCCAATTATTTTGTTTGCCACTCGTGTTCTTGTTCTTTTTTTCCCCTCTTTCACCTTTTTATTTGGGTAATTAAAGTTCTGCTATGACCTTAAGATGAAATTGAGAAAGATAGAATTCACTGTAATCAAGACACAGGTTGACAGGTAGGCCAAGATCCTACCGTCTCTTGTAATGCTTGAAGTTTTTCATGATGATTTTAAAAAGGCTGTATTCTAATTTGCACTAGTTTTGCTGATAAATTAAACAGTATTTAAAAGTGCCCCAAAGCTAAACTTACAATTTTTTCTCAGTGTCATGATCCTGCTGACTGTTAAAAAGCTGTATGTCACAATAAAAAACATACTTCAACTATTAGATTTTCTTATTCCATCTTATGGAATAATTGCTGTTTCTGAAACCCTTTGTAACTGATTTTGTAGAGCAAGGCTGTCTGCTAGGATAACAGCTCAAGAGCTCTAAGCAGAAAAGCTGTCTGGGTGAGTAAAGGCTTAATATCATATCAATAGGTCATGACAAAGAGAAATATGGGGCACTTTGCTGCAAAGTGATATTTCTAATTGCTCTGATGGAGGAAATAAAATTGCAAATTAATAGAATGAGAGAAACATTGGGTATGGGGCAGCTGTGTAATATGTTTCAAATGTCATTTCTTGGCAAAATATATTGAGTGTCATTTGAAAACAGAATTTTCTAGGGTCTGTTACTGATACTTTTCTGTACATTGGAGTCTGAACAACTTAACTTCAACAAATGGAACCCATCTTGCTGACCTCTCCTAGGTAGTTGGTCTCAAGTCTATGACACAGTGTGTTAGCATGCAGGAGTTTACTGCTTAGAAAAATATCCATATACAGTTGTAATCAGACAGCCAGTTTGGAGGAAGGTTACAGAAAACTTGTATTTGCTAACAGAAGGAAAAATAGTGCTGCCCAATGACATATTAGGATTCAAAGGCAAAATACTTACCAATGCAGAGTGAGGGAGACCTAATATTGAAGGTATAGAGTTGAGCTTTTTCATAACTCCTTTCTTTTTAACTTTTGCTTCTGCCAGTCATTCACCTGTGTACTACTGAGAGACAAATATGCAGTAATTTTTCTCTTGTCTTCTAAACCAACAATATATGAGTTTTTATATAATTGTTTTCTTTGTAACCAGATGATAATTGTAAGAAAAATGAGTCTATTTTTTTATTTTCAATATACCGAACAACATGTCAGTCTCAATATAATTTGATATTTGCTCTTTAAATGTTGTTGTTTGCCCTCATAATTTCTGGATTGTATTTTGCTGAAGTTTCCTGAGAACAATACAGTCTTGAGTAATATTTACATGAACAGGACTGACATAGCTTTACTAGCAGAGATTCAGCAGCCTGTCTAATACTAGCTGTACTGATGTTGCCAGCAGCACTGAAAGAAGGTTGTAGTTTGTGGTTATACTAGAACACAAACTTACTGATCATGCTATGTGTTTTTTCACTGTTTATTTCTCCTGGGCTTGACTTACACATTTTAAAATGTATTTCTTGGACCAAATTCATTAGGGTTTTCCTCTTGAAATAGGAAACTGGTATTTTCTGCTAGGAGCTATGCCAACTGAAAAAAAAAGTATTTCTGAAATGTCATTTAAGCAGGGACTATGCTGTGAGTTTCCTTTTCCCATGAAGGAAAGGTAGTACATCACTGTATTGCCTCAGGAACAACCTGGAGATTTACTAAATCACAAAGGAAATGCATCCAACTTGTTGGTTTCTATTTTTTTTCTGACGTGTAGGAAAGTGAAAGAGAAAATTCATGTGCCTGTCCTTCACTGGCTGACAAATAGCTCCCTAGTTCTTCTGCCTTAGTGCCTCTCTATAACAAGCTGAAGATTGGGTCAAGGCTTGCTAGTGCTTACTTCAACGATCCAGTTCCGGGCTCGCAAATCGGCACAAGAAAGAGCAACTGCACAAGCGAAAGATGGGAGGATTTTTTCTGGTGGTAGAAAACATTGATTTTATAGCTAGCTGCCTTCACAGCAACAGTGCTTAACGCTGCTGTGATAGCTCTGTGGAGTGGATTGAGGGCCTGAGTACTGTCTCATGGGACTTTGAAAGAGTCTGCAGCTATCAATACTTCCTTGAGACTAGACACACTGTTATTGCTCGGTAGCTGCCCCTTGAACTTATTTATATCTCCTCAGGAATTGCCATGAGTGTTTTGACTTGAGGTATAAGTGTCTTTCATAGCTGCAAATGATTGTCCTGGAGGCTGAACTCATGCTCTGACACAAGAAATATTGACATAGGAAGGATCAGAACAGGGCTCTTACCCATGCAGTCCAGGTTTCCCACTCCACATTTTAGTGGTTAGTCATATAAAAAAATGGAAAATAGAATGAATTTTTATTTTGCTTTTTATTTCTATTGCTGCAAGCATGCATTCCACATCCAAGCAGGCAAAAGCATGTTTCAACTGATGAAACTTGAAGAAGCTTTCCGGGTTGGCTGAAAAGGCTCCATAGAGCTCTCAGGAAAAACAAAGGAGGGAAAGTTTCCTATAACCTCAGATCTCTTGTGCTGTAAGGTAGGCAGGGACTCTACACATGTTTTTGCCTGAGTTAAAGTGGCTTCCATTAAGCTTAGCTTGAATGTTACCTCTAAGACTTATTATTTCCCAACCCAGATATCAGAGGCCAAATTGATATGGCCCTCACAAGAGGTGAATATTAATTTGCAACATTTTGAATATTCATTTGCATATTTTACAGTAACGATACAAGATTCTAAGGCCAGTAAGTCTTTAGGACATGGGCATTTCCACTTTAAAGCAGTAGTGATCAGACACTCTGATCTCCTCCATGGTTGGCCTTTTGCACTGAGGTTCTTCATCCCTTAACAGAAAGTTCAGTACAGGATGATGCTAGTAGGAAAGGCAATTCTGTCACCTCATTTAGGCATGACTTGTGAATGGTAGCCCAACAGTATCCTGAAATTGCTAATGCCTGGCTGTCTTTAGTTCTTATCTGAGAGGAAAATATTTTCTGTGCTATGTAAGCCTAGCTGTACTATGCAATAAGAGTAAGGAAAAGCTTCCCATCTTATATATGCCGAATAATGCTGGCATCAGTTAGACAACCCAGAAAGCTGTGCTAGCAGAGTACAGAGAGAGTGCCTATCCCTGTAATTCACAACTTGCAAAGCACGGTAAGATGTAAATACTAATGGAGCTGACAGTCTTTACGAGGCCTTTCCAGCACTGGCAGAGGGTTTTGCTTTGCTTTCTTCTCTTTGCAGTCCTGGGACAAATTAAAGTCTAACTAAATGGATGATATAAAACATGACATTAATTTAAAAACAAAACTCCCAAATTCTAAAAATCTAGTAAACACACCAGTACTAGAAGTCACCTGTTAACAGAAGAAAGATATCTACCTACCTATCATTTTACTTTAACTTCTTAGCTTGTTGGAGAATTTTTTGGCATATATTCCTGTCCATATGTGCATTTGTTTACTATACCATTTACAAAGTCCTTAGCATGCAGATGGCACAAAATAAAGTGAATAAAAATTAATAGATTCCTATTACTCTATTTTCTTTAATTCGATTTTTATTACAAAATCCATTTTGTTTCTGTCTAGAAAGAGTTTAGATATCAGAAGAATGCTTAGCAACGATTAAATGTAGATTGCAGCCTGACTGCTAAAGCAAAGTAAGTCTATATAATTTAATAGCTTTTCAATTTAATGAAAATTGGTTGCCAGATTGTTTAATCAAGAATTTATCATTGTTTGTGCAAATCATTTAATATAAAACTATCAACAGTTTCTCACAGTTTTGTTAGTCGAAATCCTAAAGATAAGCTTCAATAAAGCAGAACCTTTGCAATATCAGGAGTTCATTGCAGAAAAGTGTCAGCCCATTTGAGGTAATTTTACAAGGAATGGATTGTTACATTTCAGGTGAGCTTAATGACACGTGGCAGAAGCATTCTGCAGGTTTAAATATATTTGACAGAAAATACAAATCTAGTTTCAGAAAGCACAACTGTAGTTTGAAGCTTATTTTGTTTGCAGCTGTGAACTCCTTATAGTGATCCTTATGTTCCTCAGTAATCTTAGTCATAACATCAAGATGTCCATCAAACTTATAAAGCAGAAAGTCAGCAAATATTTATATTACAGGCATTTGGTAATTTGCATTGACCTTTTAGGCATTAGGTGAATTTTTAAGTAAAAAAATAAATTGCTGCACCCTTAAAACCTTTGATGGCCAGGCTGGATAATGATGAGTTCTCAGAGAGTGGTTCAGTTGCAAACAAAATATAATAAACAGAACAGCTGAGAGTACACATCGTTCAAAAGAAATCAACACTGATCAAGAATACAATGTAGTGCCTTGTGCTGGTCTCTTCACCTTGACAACACATTTTCAGTACGGTAAAAAGTAGATGCGAGCACAAGAATCCAGAATGTCTATGGAGACTAAGAAGCATTAAATGAAGGTAAAAGGAATACCGTGTACAAAGATGGAATATGATGAACTCTGAAGGAAATGTCAAAATCATTATAATCTAAAGGTCCACATGTGACATGGGAGTTAGTAATGTTTTCCTGTGCTCTTGTGCTTCACATAAAGACCTTAGAAGTTTTCACTGCTGCACAAGTGGTGAAATATGTTCCCTAATTTGTATTAATGACTACAAAAGTACAACCAGCATGGTTCAAGGAGAATAAACAGCATGTCTTTAACGGCTCCTAAGTATTGTCCAATATTGGTCTCTAAACCCCAGACAGTAGAAAGAAGATTACTTCCTAATAAAGGAAGCTATTTCTAATAGCCTAATTTTATAGCTATTTCTATAGTCTAATCTGAGATAGCAGTAACCTCTTCTTTAATTGGACTCATGCATTATAATCATTTGAAGAGATTTCCATTTTTGAAAGAATTTCTTAAAGGGATAATGGATGCTGTTCTTGGTTTGTTGCCTAAAAGGCTTTTTCTTGAATCATGCAGAAATGGCTACCAATAAAAAGATGTGTCTTTTGTTCTAAACCTACCTGAGAATATGAACATGAATCATACATGGAAGCTCTGTGAAGAGTCAATTTTTCAAAAAAGAAACTTGATGACTACTGTCATTAAAATAAACATGAAGAATACTGTCACTACAAATATTTCCAAACTGTTTCCAAACCTTAAATTTAGATTTGTATTTGGTAAACCTTTATCTCATTTTTTAAAGTTTATGTATTCTGAATTGTGAACCAGTTGTACAAATATACCATGAACTGTATCTAGAGAAGATTCTCAGCTTCCTATCTGTATTGCATCCATTTGTAACTGATAATGGAATTGGGTTTTTACATTGGTGTGGAATGCCCCTGTTCCTAAGCGGCAGGAATTTTATCTTACCCCTCTCGTATTGCTAATAACTGCTCCCTTGACCCAAAACCTAACTCCACCCCTGCGATACCCTATAAAAACCCGATGACCCTGCCTTGGCCGGGTCTTTACTCCATCCTGCCCCTCCTTCCTGGGGGTAATAAATGGATTCTCGAGCTTTCTGAAACAAGGACCTGTCTTATTTGTTCCCATGCCTGGTGCCAGCAGCTGCACCCTCCCTGGACACGATGAACCCAGTTGCAACACAATGCAACACATTGGTAGCTTGGAACAAAGATCAACATGAAATTTTAAGGTTCTAGCTGAAATATAAGTCCCTGCTGCTCACAGTTTAATAAAAGGTAATTACTTATTTAAAGTTAAATGCAAAGATTAAGTGCTTCTAGGTCCTGCTGTGGGTTCATCAAATTTGCAAAACATCATGCAGTGCAAAGTTCTCACTTGTCAGTTTTAATTTCACTGACAGTATGAGTCTGCATGCATACCTATATATACACATACCTGCCAGTAGTGATTGAAAAATATTTTTTTGCTTTACTACTTTGTCTGAGTTACATGACACTCTTTTTCTTGTCTGTTTATGGGCTGAAATGTACATACATTTTCCCTTTCAATTCAGGTTCTGTGAGCACATCAAACCAGAACAATACACAGAAAATACTGAAGGCTTGCACATTATGTATGCATGCTTTCCTGCAGCTCTTAGAATTATAGTTGCAGTGTTTTTTTCTACTTTCAACTCCTACTGAATGAGAGCTTTGGGATGAAGTTTGAAAAACTGAAATGAACAGTATTGTCATCTATTTCTCTACAAGCTGGTATTTAGCCTCAGGCTGTATCACACTTCTTGTAGTCTTTTAAAGCAAGGTTTTCAGGAGAAAGGAGAAGACTTTCTTACCTGTCTTTGCTGCTGCCAGGTTCAATGCAATTCAAATATAGTTCAGCCAACTGAATTTGAACCAGTTAGATTGTTATTTTTCTTTCTCTTTCACTTGGGACAGGCTATTGAAGTCTAACACATGTGACATTTTTGATATTTTTGCCTTTGTAACTGCTTTTGTTTTAAATTAACCTTTTCATGACAGCCTGAATCACAGTATTGTTGGGATACTCTTGTGTTGGGAAATGGAAAAAGTTCATAAGATCTGCTCAAGAAAAACTATTGCCTATTCTGAGTGGTAGTCTCTCATGCACAGCTTGTATTTTGTCTTTGGTTTTCACCAAGGTGTTCTGCTCAGGTGTCTCTGTCAAAACTCTAGGCTAGATATGACATAGTAGCTAATATGTTGACAATCAGCTTATTGATCAATGCTGTGCTGTAAAGGAGGTCTATGCTGTGTTTTATGACATGAATAAAGGAAAAGCCTAGGCCTGCTAAAAACTAAGAAAAATATAACTACTAAAATTTCCTCAAAAATTTCCTCAAAAATTTCCTGATTTCATGATTTGTCTTCTGAAGATTCTAGAGCTCTCACAGGCTGTGTGAGTGTGATGGTTTTGCCTGTGTACGGAGTTGGAATGCAGATTGCCCACAAAGCTCAGCATATTAATGGGAAATGATTTTATATAGTGTACACTTCCCTCATCTTTGTCCCAGGGTCTCGACAAGGCAACAATTTTTGTAAGAACTCTATATCAAAACTGAAAGATTTGGTAAACATACCAAAGAATAAAAACTATCATTCCCTTTTTTGTAGTGTTAGAATGTCCAGAGATTCTATTTTTTTTCCTTCAAATAATGTTCCATTTTTCAAGGAATAAAGCTGAAAGGCTCATTTTTAAAATCGATCTGAAGTAGTAGATAAAATCTGGATAATGTAGTGAATTGCAAGGTGCAAAGGTATAGCTGGAAAAGACTAAGGTTAAAAGTCACTTAGCAGAATGTCATATATTTGCTCTAAAAATCTACTTCTCAGTCATAAAATAACACTAAAACAAATTCACAGGACATTAAAGTACAACCTTAGAGCTCCCATGGTTATGGAAGGATTTTAAGGGACAGGTTTCAGTTAGCTGAGCCAGGTTTTTGAAGAAGATCTTTCTGCTCTTTTGTGTCACGGGTATTTGCTGTGTCTATGTGCCTTCTCTGCATAAATGTGGGACTGAGACTGGTTTTCCCCTATATATGTTGCTCAATTTTCACACTGCAACTGCTCTGTATGTTATTTGCTCTGTAGGCTATTTTCTTGTACATGGAGAAATAAATTATAGATCACTGTGTTTGTGCACAGGAAAACCTTAAACTGAAGGAAATTACACATAGGAGATAGAATGGCAAACATGTTACTGGATTTCAGAATGCATGACAAAACACTTGCTTTATTCCTTGCTCAGGCTCTGTACAGCATATTTGATAAAAAAAAAAAAAAATGTTTGCTTTTCCAAAGCATCTAGAACATGCCAAGGGTTATGAAGTTAAAAGTAATATTATTCTTCCTGAAGATTTTCAGACATCTCTTTGAGCTGAAATAAATTCAGAATTTATATTTCTAAAGGATAAGTAGACTTATCTTTGGTTAATATAAAAATCTAAAAAGTTTTTCTGAGAACAAAACTTTCAATAATATCTTCCTTCAGACCTGTTTCTAATCTGAAGTTTGATTTAAACTGAGTAACATAATTGATTTCAAGTTGATTGTGAACTGCATTTTTGCAAGTTGTTAATTTGCTTGACTGAATTACTGAGTCTCTGAAACCAGTTTTGACTTGTGTCTACTGTGGTTGGTGAAGGAAATACAAGTCCTCTGATGTATGAGTTGTAAGGTGTCTCCTTTGAGATCATGCAAGTTCTATGCCATTTGGTAAGAGGGGAGATTTCATGGAAAACATAAATCTAGAAATACCGAACTGAGTTGCAATACTTGGACAGAAGAAGATATTACAGATGGCCTTTCTTGGCAAAGAATTATTTTGTTTGTCAAAACTAAATGGACTTTGCTCTAGACTATTTTAATTTTACAAGACCATTATTTAGGAAAAATATTGCTTTGAAGTAATTTATTTTCTAGTATTGGTCAATAACCTAACATTCAAGAAATGTGTTGATAAATGTTTAGAAAACAAAGTCTCTGAACTATTTCCTAAGATATTTCCTTCAAACTGACTGCCTGTAGGACTTCAGGAAGACTTTTTACTTTAGTGGATATTTATCTCAAAGGAATTACACATATATTATTCATATAAAATGTTATATAATCTTGAAAACAAGTACTCTGGAATATGTAGGGGAAAGCAGGCAAAGAATCTAAACCCTTTATTCAGATATTTGGAACAGTATGAAGTAAGAATTGTCCTTTCTAATAAAATATTTTTTCATTATTAATTACTTATTTAATAACTTGTATAGTGATTATGTTTATGAAGGATTGATGGATATGTAGAGACAAAATTAGGTCAATTGGTTGGTTTGTAACTTCCATGCAGTGTGAAGAAATGAACCCTGATATAAAGAAGATAATTGTATTTATAAAAAAATCCCTATATTTTTCCCCCAGCTTTTTAAAATTTACACTGGTATAATTGCATCAGTTTTATTACCCCTAGCTTTAAATGTCAGTATAAATGCAACCAGTTTGGAAAGTGGATTATGCTAAGCAACACTGAAGCTTTTCCCCTAATTTTACAACCAGATGGTCACATATCGAAGAATCCTAGATTATCCTGAAAGTGTTTACTATATAAACACCCTTGAAAATATTACACTTCTGGCAAGCCTAAAACTGCTTTGTTACCAGTAGGAAGCTTTTCCACAAGAGTGAATCAATGCAATGGCATAGGTGTAAGCTGTACTTCTTGACACTGACAGGTCAGGAACTTCATGCCACTTTAAGAAGATCAAAGGCAACAAATTCTTCATAAAAATGAGAAAGAGAATTAGTGCTATTCAGGAAGGTTCAATCAAGTCTCTGTCAAATTAAATGGAAAATTTTCATTACATGTAGAGACATTAAACCAAGTAACCGGACTTGCATCCTTAACCAAAGTGCACATGCAACTTTTATTACATGTATAACCCAGGTGCATCCAGCTCTGGGGTCTCCATCACAGGAAGGAATGGATCTGTTGGAGACAGTCTAGGTGAGAGCCACCAAGATGATTAGAGGGATGGAGCACTCTCCTGTGAGGGAAGGCTGAGAGAACTGGGATTGTTCAGCCTGAAAAAGAACATCAGGGTGTATCTATTTGCTGCCTTCTGGTACCTGAAGGGAGCCTACAAGAAAGGTGTGTGTGTGTATATATATATATATTGCTTTCCCCTACATATTCCAGTCTACTTGTTTTTGAGACTATATAGTGTTTTATATTAATAATATATGCATAATTTAAAATTATTTAAAAGAACACATAGTGATAGGACAAGGGGGAATGATTTCAGCCCTAAAGAGGGCAGGTTTAGATTAGATATTAGGAAGATTTTTTTTACTGATGAGGCGCTGAAAAGGCTGCCCAGAGAAGCTGTGGATGCTCTATTTCTACCAGTGTTTAAGACCAAGTTGGATGGGGCTCTGAGCAACCTGATGTAGTGGAAAGTGTCCTTGTGGAAGGGAGAGTCCTAGGGGGTTGAAACTGGATGATCTCCAAGGTATTTTTCGACACAGGCTATTCTATAATTCTAACAATTCCATTACGGTAGTAACTTGAGTAATAATGTAGGGAAAGCACCAAAATTGGAGAAATTCTTATGAATTAATATGTTACAGTTTTGGAGGTAGCTTGCATGGTGGATCTCAGTGTGTTTATAGTAGTCATGCCCAAGAAGTAGAATGATATCTGTCTAAATAAGTGAAAATTCTTGGTGCAAACTTTTGTTGCAAACCGTGAAATAAAGATACACACAGAAATTGAAACAATTGAGATACTCAAAACACCTTTGAGGTTTGTAATATATTTTTCAAAAATTTAAACTGTTCCAAAATCCACAAAATTTTATTGTAAATATGTAGTCAAAAATGTAAAAATAAACAATTTCTGATACTGGTATAATTTTATATGTCAGAAAAATTAATTTAAATCCCATATTTTGGTAACATAAATTTCTGTTATTATTTTGGTTTCAGTGGCATTGGATGTTATCACAACAATAAAAATCATAAAAATGAAAAAATAAAAGTAGAAATTAAACAGACTTTGTTCTCATTCAAAAATAAAAGGTTACTACAAGAATGATAATGGGGCATGTGTGCTGACCATCAAAGAATTGTGTCTGGTACATAACCAGCACCATAGAAATACCTGAATAATTTATTAGAGGACTTGGCTATTTATTTGAACTTAAGCAGAAGGCTATTATATATTTACTGCAAGAGAGATGAAAACAGTTAAGAACAGTCTTGTTATTTTTCATCCAGTATGGGTGCTGGGTTTGCTGTCTCATTTTCATGTGCCCTAGGTAGCTTGCCTGTGCCAGGCCTCTGTTTGTGATTCAGCTGTCATAGACGTTGCTGTGACTCTTCCCATTCACTTTGAGGAGTCTTGGACTGAGCTGCTAAGCTACATTTTCCTTCATGAATATCAATGGAAGTGGCATGTAAGTGCCAGATTTCATTTTATTCTTAATGCACCCTGCTGGATAGAGTGCATGCTTTGTTCATTCAATGACTATGAAATACCAAAACCTGTCAGAGAGATATCAGAGGCAATTATAGCACATTTAGAGTGCTATGCTATGAGAAAATAGTTTCAGAATAACTAGTAATTTATTCTATGCAAATTGTTTCGACTACACTGTGCAGAATATATAATTGACAGCAATTGATATCATAACAATATTAGCTAAATTACATTAAGTCTAAGTTAATTCTAGGTGTGTTTTATTTTGCTGGAATAAAATCTGACTTTTTTGTTTTTAGTTAAAATAGAGCCCCTTGCACATAAGACAGAAAGAGTTGTACTCTGAATAAAGAGGTATGTACAGTATGTTGTTAAGTTTCTCATAATATGGATATTTTTTATATTTGTGAGTTTTTTCCAAGCAACAATTTGCCATTGTTTCTAAGGTACTGTTCTTATAAATGGGGATCTATAAGAGAAAACTGCGATGGTCGGTTTTGGGGTGTACTTCCCTCCATGAAAATGTCGGAATCAAGACATTCTATGAAATTTAGCATACATAAATGCTTATGTTGGTATAGTAAAGAAATAATACATTTTAAAGGATCATATAAATGGAATTGATTTTAAATCTCCTTTTGACCCTGGTTTGTGACCTGATCATCTGCTTGTATAGAGTAAGTTTAAAAAGATAAGTGACCCTTTCTGTTGCATACAAATCAGGCATTTCCAAAACAAGTATGTTCATACACTCACATTTAAAATTCAACATATGGAATTGGGCAAAGTGCAGAAAAAAAAAAAGTCACAGAAGAGCCACTTCCAAGAGGCAGAAGTAATGGTTATCACAGAGATATACTAAGAGTTTGCACTTTACATTTTCAGAGGAGAGAAAAACCTGAGAAGTGAATTGATTGCAGTTTTTAAGTACTTTCAGAGGGAGAAAAAAACCAATTCCTTAAGTACTTTGTTATTTTCCAGGCAGAGAAACATGTTAAAAAAAACAAAAAAACAAAACAAAACAAAAAAATACCAAACAGAGGCAGAAGCTGGAATGAAACCAAGAAATAGATTTTGAACAGTGAAAGCAATTAAACACTGAAATAAGCAGTAGTGGATCCTTCACCTCTCTAAACAACATCACTTGCATTCTGGAAGGTATTAGCTAAGAAATAAGCTACCTGATTTCATGCAGCTCTATTTGAGTGATACAAAATAAGCTGGTCAAGAGTATGTGCAACTAGGTGATCCTATGGCCACAACACCAGTTGGGAAGGGGGAGACAAAAGGAAGCATTTAAGTTGCTTTCCTACCATCCAGCAGGCAGTAGATTTAGACAATGTAGACAACATTTTTGCCTTCTTCTATCGAACTGCCTTTACATGTAGCAGAAAAAGAGGGAAGGTAACTACTCCAAGAGATAATTTAGACAAAGAATTAGTGAAGGATGCTATGAATTATCCTTTTCTAATTGACTTTCTATCAATCAGAGAAGATGTATAGATGGATTTGTGTGATACTTCTCCAAATACTTCCTCACTAAATTCAATTTTGGGACAGAAAGCTGTGTTTCCTAGAGAGAAACACAACTCATCTTCTGCCGTGAAATAATTTCTTATCTATTTAGGAGTCATCTTGGAATTCACACAGGTAAATGTGGTAGGTTAGAACACACACTATATCAGCTGAATCATTTTAAGAAATTCTCTGTAGAGATTTGGTATAAAACAGGACCACATATAGATCAAATGGTTTCTAGGTTCTGCAGCAGCAATTGTTAAAAAATAAATGTTATAGTTTCTTTCCTCTAGAACTGTATCTGCAAAGATAGTCTGATTACTTATCTTTTTCCCTGTCAGCCCCATAAGAATAATTTGTCACTATGGGCAAAGAATAAATTTTAAAGGAAAAAAAGTAATCTTGACACTAGTGAGCTGCTAAAAAAAGTACTGAATGAGAAAAGAGTGAAAATCTTCAGAGGACATTTGCTGGGGCATATTTTCTTGTTAAAAGCTTCAGTGCTGAGTTGAGTTACATCATTCAAAGAGATGGACTATCCCCATCTATAGAAAAGTAAGGGCAGGATAACAGTTATTGAGTATTTAGCCCAAATTACTTATGTTTCAATTTGGCCAATACAAATGTCTTTAAAAATAAGAACTGAAACATGTACACTTGAATTTGGCCTGAAATAAAGTTCGCATGGAAAGAACTGAACATTTAACAATTATTTTCTAAAACTTAGATGCTTTTAGTAAAATAATCTAATGAATGGGTGCAGGGAGATTAAACACCCTCTTACCAGCAGACTTGAGCCTACAGAACCTCATATTATTCCTAGGACTTTTTGGAGTACTTTGAGTCTCAAACTGTGGTCTTGGAAAGCATGAAAACTACCACAGATTAACAAAAAGAGAAAATTTAAATAGATTAGTGAATACCTGTATTGAAACTATATGGAAAGGGATGCGTTTCTTTTTAAATTTAATTGTCTCAAAAATAGTAATTATAAAACGTCCACAAAATACCTACACTGTTACTGTTATTCTGACTTACTCATGTAGAAAAACTTGTCCTAGTATATTAAGCCACTTAGATTCACTTAATTATTTTTATTAAATGTGCCAATTTCTTGTTCTTAAAAAGTCTAGTCTTGTTTTCACATTTAAAAGCAGTTCCACATCTGAGTAAAGAAACAACTTTCCATTGCATCAGGAACATATGGCAGCTTCTAAATCTATGGATGAGAGATTTCTTCAAGTAGCTTAGAAATAGTAATACAGGAGTGCTGTAGTATATAGAAATAATAATACAGTAGTGCTATAAATATGCATGCTTATAACTATAATTCTAATAATAAGACAGTGAAATATTAAAATTTAAGAGCATCTCACTGGGTTTTTCTTAATATATAATAATCTGTCTGGCTTTATGATGTATATTTGCTGTGATACAAGTAGACAAAGAATTTGAGACTGAACAAAAGATACCATATAGATATATATAGCACAGATAAACCACAACAATGTCCAGTTTGCTGATAAGAAAAAAAAAAATCTTGCTTTCCTTCAGCCATAATCTCCTTTATTGTTTTTGTCTCTCTTAATTATTATATTTTAATAAGACAAAAATGAAATGTGATGAAATATTCTAATCCTTCCTAATATGAAAAACTACTTAAAATAAAGCCAAGTATTGAATATAAAAGTTAATCCAACCAGTTTTTGTCAGACCAAAAATCAAATAGGAGACCAATTGTCTTAACTCTGTTTTGCTGCAGGACTGAGTCTTCTCAGGCTTTGAAACTGTCTGAACAGCTATAAACATTTGCTCAAGATATAATAGGTGATATTGAACAACATATTGCCTAGCTGAATGCAGAACAGAACTAGAGCTTTTTGTTGACATGAAAATTTATCCCTTCTGTTGACTGTCAAAGCAGGATATAACATAAGCAAACACCACCATAAAAAGAAAAAAACAGACAATTAGAAACACAATTAGTTTTCCTATTCAAAATACTGTGGCAGATTTTAGTTATTTACCTTATCCTGTCTTTATCACAGAAATATATCTCTAGTGGAAACAGGCAAAATAATGACAAAACACTCAGTGTAGTTATTGACTTCTGATGCTGAAATTTACTTCAAGATAATGTCCACACTAATGAAATCCACTCAATGTAATTATTCCTCTTGAGGAATTTTTAAAACATTTCTACTTTTATTGATTTGTTCAAATGGACAACTATTTTGTCTTTCTCTCTTCTCCAATAACAATATTGATTTTTTTAAAGAAATAACACATTCAATCAGCGTTCATTGAATTTGTAAGTGAAAAGAGTTGCCTCCTCAAAGCAACTTCAGTTTTACTTCTACAGTGCTGTTTTCACCTGGAATTGATAATAAATTCCTGCAACCTGACTCTGTTAATTGTTGAACTGCTGTATTGTTTCTGCACACATGACAAGGTTTTGATAGCAGGGAGGCTACACAGATGGCTTCTGTTGAGAAGATGCCAGAAACTTCTGGTATTTTTAACAGAGATAATGCCAAAATACTCCAAGACTGACCTGACACCAGTCATAGCTGAAGTCATCAGCAATAGTGGTAGCACTTGTGGGACCATGTAGTTAAGAAGAGTAAATAAAGATCCTTTTGGGGAACAGGATCCAGAGGAGAGGAGTATAAAAGAGCAACAGTCCTGCAGACACCAGTGAAGATGGAGTGGGAGGAGGTGCTTCAGATTTTGGAGTAGAGGTTCCCCTCCAGCCCCTGACCATGGTGAGACAGTTTGAAGACCAGCATAGTGAGGGACCCACACTGAAGAAGTCTGCTCTTGACAGACTGTGCCCTGTGGAAGGGACCAGCACTGAAGCAGTTCATGAAGTACTGGGGCCTGTGAGAAGAACTCAGGTTGAAGAAGTACATGGAGGCCTATCTATCATTAGAGGGACTGCACTATGGAGCAGGGAGGAGTTGAGGTGCCCTACCCATGAAAGAGAAGGAGCAGCAGAAATGTGATGAAGTGACCACAATACCCATTCTATCTTCCTGCACCACTGGAATGGTGTGGGACTGCAAGGTAGAGAAATTTCTGGTGAAGTGAAGCCCAGAAATAATGGATTTTTAAGATTTGGGTTTTATTTCTCATTTTTATACTGTAATGTGATTGACAAGAAAGTAATTTTCCCAAACTTTTTCAGTCTCTTTAGCTCAGGTAATTGTTGAGCAATCTCTACTCGTTCTCAGCCTCTGCCTGTTCTTATCTCATTGCAGGAAACTTTTGTTAAACTTTCTCTCTGTTGTCCAGTTGAGGCGAGAAGGGATAAAGCACTTTTGGTGGGAACCTGGGAGTCCAGCCTTACCTGAAAAACAATTATTTGTTGTAAATTCCAACTGGATCTTCTGTAACAATGTAACAAAACAATCAATGTTATTTGCATTGAAGCATCACAAATTCGATAATTCAGTAATATCTTTGGAGATTATTAAGTAGCCAGGAAAAGGCAGATTTTGAAACAGACTGAAGAATTACAGCAAGCTATATGACACATTTCCAAGCCTGAAATTAGCATCAGAAGGCTAATTTAAAGCACTAAATGGTGTTATTTCATTAAATAATCACTTAACTTTTCTAATGATTTTTTTAACATTGCAATAAGGTATATTCTTTAGAAAGGCTTGAAAAATTTATACAGTTTAATCATACAAAGATGATTTTGTACACTTTTATAGAAGCACTTTATTATTATTTGCCTGTAAAGCATGTATGTATGTGGTTTATATTGATCATAGCAACATATGCCTGTTTCCACATGGAAAATGATGAGTGATGGAGATCTGCTTCTTGGGCCTACCTATATGTCTGTTAATGACTTAGGCAGGAAATGAAACCCAGTGGAGAATATAAGGTTATAATATATGGAGCCATGTCTGTGGAACTAAAAAGTAGGAATGATTTCATGGAACATTTGTAGACAGTATGCCCATTCAGTTTTTATTTTTCTGTAGGTCTTATAATGTGTTTTTTTTAATGGATCCATCTTTTAATATAAAGTTTACAAAAATTTGAGGGATCACTGCTTCCTTACTTGAAATGCTTTGCCTATTAAGCATTGTCTTCCTCAATCCATATAGAATAAGAATAAAGGAACAGTCTGTTATCTGTTTCATATAGTAGAATGAAAAATAACCCCATAAATCTTGCAGTGTTCTAAAAATTACATGAACCAAAATATGAAATCTTCTTTTAATTCCACATAAACTGCTTAATTCCACCTTATGCATACTTACACACACACACACACAGTCTGACAACACTAGTTTTTCTACTAGAACTGCCAAACAAGATGGGTAAAAAATTTACAGAAAAGTAATGACAGTGTCACCAAAGAGAATTCTGTGCCAAGGTGGTATTTTGTTACACTTACCACCACAATTGGGGAGGTACAGCTCCATTTGGGAGTGACAGGATAAGGCAGCACATCTCCCAGAGCACCCTGAGGTCACAGACTTGATAAGGTAACTGTTACCACCATCTTTAAGGAAAAGGAAGAGGAGATGTGGTAAGATTCCCATTAGTAAAACTCCTTTTTCTTGGGCACCTTTATGGTGAGGAATGTTATGAATTTTCAGCTCAGAGTAGACAAAACACAGTTCATTTTTTTTTTTTTTTTTTTACTGATTGCATACTGTTCTGGATTTGGAAGTTCATATACAAGGCACTTT
>QUSF01000039.1:2014749-2035513 GCA_003676055.1 Chloebia gouldiae
CTCCCCTCCCCTCCCCTCCCCTCCCCTCCTCTCCTCTCCTCTCTTCTCCTCTCCCCATCTTTTCAGTGTCATAGAAAGTCACATGAGAAAATTAATAGCTTTGTCACCAGGGAAGCACTGGAGTAATATGTGATATCTAAGGCCCAGGGCAATCTAATTAATGATGAAGAAAGAAAGCATTTCAAACAACTGATCACTAAATGAGAACAATCTGTTTTGTACACTAAATGAGGAAAGAGCCTATGAAGAAGGCTATGACTTTGTTAGTTTAATAGTGTAGCGTAACATATGCTCACAATTTTTTTGAATCAACCTTATATGTCCAACCGTTGTTATATGACAAAGAGTCCCTATTAAGATTTCTTTGAGTTTTTGTGTTGAATAAATAACTTTTTTTTTTTGTAGTGACACTTGTGAGTATTGTGGTACCCTAAATTTTGATTTGCATGTGGGGTGGGTGGTTTTACTTGGCAAGCTTTGAGTTTTGGATTTACAGAGACTGAGAGGGAGATGGGCAGGAAAACATTAGGGGCTTTATTTACAATTGTCCTGGTAAACAAGTATAAACAATAGTAAACAAGTATAAACAATAGTAAAGAAGTATATTCAAATATTCTCACCATACCCCTTTCTGATAATTTCAAATCACTAATAGGTAAATCCTAGCAGACAGTACTTCATGGGAGTAGTTCACCCTTCTTGCTAGGACTGACTGCTATAAGAAATCCGCAGTAGTGTACTGTATTATTGTGATTTTTTTTCCCCTGTGAATTTATTTTCAGAAGGCAGAAGTATGTGTATCTTAGAACATGTAAACACCAAAATTATCTCCAAAGCTTAGATCTTGCCAAGTGGTACCCTACCTACCTGATTGCTACCTGATATCTAATCAGTGTGAAGAAATTTTCTACTATGTTTGTATTTTTAAAAATATAACAGGATTAAATGTAATGGTTGCTGCCTTTTGGTCAATAAACAAAGCTTTAAAGCGGTAAAAGAGTGGGGAAAAGTAGCTACTTACATTATAATTTCTATTTGGGGTAGGACACATAATTAGAGTGGCTTCAGTTTATTCACAGCTGTTATCCACAGCAGTTTATCCACCATCTTTCCTGTTAAAATTGTTTAGATGGTCAAGATGACCTGAAGCTCTTAAAGGAACTGTATTGCATAGTTTAGCAGTTCCAGACTATTTAATTAATTATTTTGGAGACTAGCTACTCTGAATGATCATGATCAAAATAGGCTACATTCCTCAAATATGGTTAACCCTTTTCACTTGGTTTCATAACATATATTGAGCACAACTTTTGTCATCTCGTTATGAGCAAAGTAACCTGAAAGACAGTTGAAAGATCAAAACCACAGATTTTGCATGACTCCTGGTGCTGGGGAGGAATTTGCTTTTGCTCCAGTGTTTCCAAGTCTGCACTTTCAATTCTGACTATCAGTTTCTGACAATTTTCTGCTGTTTCTTTACTACTGTTCTCATTTTGTTTTCCTTGTTTGTATTTGTTTATTTTCTGTTTGTACTGTTGCTCTGTTGATTTAAAAAAAGCTGTCTGAGTGCAACCCCAGATCTGTTACCATGTCACCTTCATGCTCCGTTTGGCCAATTGCTGGATTTTTCTCCAGCACTGAGGGATAAACTACTTACATAATCTTTAAGCTATTTTTTTAAAGGCTGAATGTATGTTTACCCCTGCCTTTTGATAGATACCCTCTAAAGCTTTTTCAACAGTTTCCTTCATTTCATAGTTGTTGCTTGCGAGAAAAGGATTCCTTTCTCTAGATTGAAACATTTGTCTGGACCCTGTTGCCCTCCATGCCATCAAACATCTGCTGTATCTTTTTGTGACTGCCTTGTGATGTGAAGTGTTAAATGCCTTTGAAATGGCAGCCTGTGGAAAGGGTGCAGAGCAGATAAATGTATGATCTCTTTCTGGAATTCTGGCAAGTTCCCTGTCAATGCACACAAAGACAGAAATGGGGTATTTCCTCAGATAGGTCTCTCTTACGCAATCATTAACATTGTTTCCTCATTTGAGCAGTGACAAGTTCAGTAACTATAGTTAGATAATTATTCTTTGATGCTTTTATATAAATGATTGTGTTGCATGCATTAAAGAAAATTTCTGTGAAATTTTAAAAACATTTTTATTTGGATTTTTGTGTTTTCTTTCTTGCATTTTGTTCAATGTATTGCAATGATATTTTGTGGTTTTTGTTCTGGAATGAAGACATTGTAAACACCTAGGTATGCCATAGAGTCCGCTAATTAAAAATTAAAACTCTTTGGTATATATTTGAATTACAGATTCCAAGGTGAAATGCAAGTACTGTCGTGATATCTTGAATTACCTTTTAATTATGATGGTTTGATGTACTGTCCTTGAAGATGTGAAGGGTGACTGTGTAAGTATTATGTTAAAATATTTTGTGTGTCATTGTAATACAGACTACTATGACTTACCATATGTGACATAATTGTAAGTGCTGTAATTTCATTAAAACAGATATTTAACATAATTTTTGGGTCACCAAGAGAGGTGACCATACCTTTATATTAATTTTTACCTACTCTTCTCTTTACTCCTGTGAATACGCAAATTCAAATTTTTCTGCCAGCAAAAACTAAAATTAATCAAGATATGAACTGTTTATTTCTCATCAATAAAACCCTGAAGTTATACAGCTTAAATATCTCAATAGCTGTAACGCGAGGGGGAGCGGGTAGGAGACAGAGATGATCACACGCCCGATGTTCATGTGGCAACAGAGAGCGTTTATTGCTTTAACTCCTCCTTATAAAGGTTTAACTCCATGTTTGACTGGATAGCTCATGCTCTGGTCTTTTAACACGACCCAGCCCCTGGACCAGTGAGATGTCTGCAAATTAGGATGGAAAGTAATTGGCTGAGGTTCCTGTCTGTCAATCCAAGGGTCAGCTTATGGAACCCACTGGGTTTCTTATTTATAGCCTAAATTAATTGCCCAGTACAAGCCACCTTGTACTGTGACATACTGTGACAAATAGCTATTCTATTTTCTTGGTTTTTAAATAATTTTATTTCACTTACAATTATTCATAATAATATATTAGAAACAGTGGTTTGCAGCTGTATTATTTTATTTCACCTCTTTAAACTTGTTTAAGTTGACAAAGCTTTGAAAGCTAAAACCCATATGCATTTAGCTCTGTATGATCACCGTTAGTCTGTATCAACTTTTGGGCTAACAGTTTTTCTATATTAAGAAGAAATCTGGATAGTTTTTTGAGTAGAGACTTTATTTCAGGTAATTACATAGAAGAAAATCTGTAGCCTTCTCTGGCTCTGCCCTTTAAGATTATACTTTGTAGGCCAAACAATGGAATGCAGGTTTGAGAATAGGAGCTGAGATAGGAATATTTGCCAGTCAAAGACTAACATACAACCAAATAAGAAATGCAGGATCAGATGTATAATAATCAATATATGAAAGATAGCTTGTGCTACTCTTTTCCTTACTAATGCACACTGAAATTTTCATTATTCAGTGGTGGTTGGGACAGGAAACTGCTATTTTAGATTTTAATTTAGTACATCAGCCGAGTCTCTTCTTAGCAAATTATTTTGCTTTTATTTAGAATGATGAGAATAACTCTGAATAAAATGCGTAAAATATATAATGCATACTTGTCTTGCATTGTCAATTTTGTTTTGCCCATTGTCAGATGTATTTGAAGCTAAATTATGTGTTTGATCATATTATTCATTGAAGCATGTTTAGTTTTTAATGTCTTTGGGTTAGCAATGTGTTATGTGGAAAACTGTTATGAATTTTTATATTATACATTGAATGATGAGCTTTTTTGAGATGAAATAAAACTGTCTGGGTGCATATAAAACCCATATAAAACACAGTTGTTTATTTATGAATTCTTCTGCAGATTAATCCAGAACAAAAGACTTAATTTAAGATATAATATAAAATGGTAAAGGAATCTATAAGGAAATAAATGACACTAGATAGGTAAATACATGATAAAAAAAGCATGGGTCCAAGTACTGGTTTTGCACTGCATGCCAAAACCAGTCAAACCCTATAATTACTTTCATTGAGAAGAAATATCACAATTCTTTCTGTTGATACCTACCTAAATTTTATCAGACTTGACCGTCTGGTTTGATACCTTTTTTCATATTCTAGGTAAAAAAGAGTTTTCAAACTCTAGTTGGGCATCTGAAAAATCAAATATTCTAGGTAAAGGTCAGGTGAAAACATGCTTAAGAATGCTGTTGGGAGCCAAACACATAACTTAATACATAAATACATACCTTAGTTATAATTTTCTCCCTCTCTCTCTCTTTTTCTCCCTCTCTTTCTCTCCAGCCTTTGCTTTGAAACACATTAGTATTTACAAATATGTGAAATAAGAAACCAAAGCATTTGGGCTCATACACTTAGATGGTAAAGACATTCTTCCCATAATCATCTTAGCAGGCTTTTTCCAGGTATCAAAGGTCAAAATGACGTGGAAATTTCATGTTCAAAAGCACATTCAACGAGAATGACATGGAAAAACATGGTTTTCCATGGCCTTTTGTAATGCCAAATTCATGCATAGGAGTACCTCTGACTTCAACAATTTCTGAGAAAAGAAATTCTGATAATAGTTTATCATCTGAGGAATGATTTTATCTTCATGAATTTATTGAGTCTAATATGGGTAAAATGTAATGGCTTGTGATATGCAGATGATTAAATAAGAAATTTTTCATTACTTTCTGAACTAGACTTTTATGAAAGGGTATAACTCTGGAATATGTCTTTTTGAACTTTCCATTAGTACCTGACAGCTACTGAGAGGAGGCTGTCAGTGAATAAAATTTTTTTGACACATATTCAAGAAAAAATTACAAAACTTAAGCAAGCTTATTTTTTTTGAGTGAAGTTAAGTGGCATGACTCTAATGGAGTTTTATTTTCAAAGTAAGTGAGCATTAAGATATCATTTCAGTACTCAAACACACATAAATGGCATTCTGATTTAAGTAGGCAGAACTATATTTGGCCATCATTTTACAGTACTTCTGTGATTTTTTTCTCTTTTTTTTACTTTTTTTTCATGAATACAGGACCTTTTCCTAGAGCTTCTGATATGACTGAAATGCAGAGACATGTTGATGATCCAGTGGCACTCACTGATATTAGCAGATGTCAGTGAAGCCCTCCCAGGAATCAATTGGCCTTTACTGGGTCACTGAGAGATTCGAACCTAAAGAGAAAAAATATTATACTTTTTTCATGCAGAAGAATGTGTTGAATTTATTTACTGAGTTTCAAGGCTTTCATACACAGAAAGAACAAGTTCAGGGAGACATTAAATAGAATATAAAGGCTCTTCTCTATACAGAACCTCTCCTCAAACTTCCATGAGGAACCCTGCAGAAATAAGAGGAACAGTCACATCCTGCAAAGCCCCTGATGTCCTAAAAGTTTTATAAATTGACTGCCTCCCAGTTAATCCCTCCATATTGTTTCCTGGGATTAAATTGTCTCTGTAGTTTTATGTGACACGCAGCAGTTGATTTACCCATATAAGCCTAAGAAAGAAATTATTCGTAGTATCTGTACTGGAGATTTTCACTGCATATGCTCTTATTTTGCCTTGAACTCCCTTTGTCACCAATGGATTTTCTTGCTTTATAGAAGAAGTAATGCATGTCCAACTAGAAAGCAATGAGAGGAGAGTTCTCAATGTTGTATCTTGTACTAAATTTTTTTTGTCATTCTGAAATGAAACTTTTTGAACCTCAGTGACTTTACAGAAGTCACAAACTTTATCTTTTCAAAAAGAAAGCAGGAAGTATTGTGTATTGATTTATCTTTTGTAACTAATGCAATATTAAAAGTGTAATAAAAATATAATATTATCCACCAGAACTGCCAGTTAGTTTATAAAGGTTGACTTTTTCATGCAATAAAACGTAATTTTTTTTTAACTGAATCCTTGAAAAAATATTAAGGAAAAGACTCAGTTGAAATAATCTCTCTTTTTTTCTTTCTTCCTTTTTTCTCTTCCTTTGAAAAGGAAGTTTCAAAAAATTTGTTAGGGATTTCCTCCTGCTCCAACAGATTGATTATTCTATTTCAACAGAATGGTAATTGCTGTAAATTCTGTAAACTACTTAGTTTCCTTTGAAATCAGTGTGTGATTGAAACAGAAGTGTTTCAGGGAGGGTTTCTGAAGGAAAAAAACTACTTCAAAGAACGTCACAAGTAAATGAACAAGAGAATGGTGTAAATTGATAAAGAAAAAAAACCAGGCTGATTAAGGAAGTGTAAGTAGATAATAGAAGAGCTCAAGAATCTTAAAATACTTAGTCATGGAAGAAATACGAATTTGATGTAAGAAATGTATGTGTTTGGAAGAAAGTGATAGTGAAGTTAAATTAAATCTCCAGTTGTGAAAGACGTATAATGGAGTTACTATTGACCTCTGTATTGAAATTTCCAGATATTTCGATCTGAATTTTAGGGAATAGAGAGGACATGTCTCACATAAAAATAGTTCACTGAGTGTTCTTAAAAAGGAGCTGTTTCTACTAAGGCCGGTAATAAGTGCTGTCTCTACTGGAGTTGCTTAATATTAATTTTTTTTGCACTAAGACAAACTGGGTGCTATCCTTTGGTAAGTTGCTGCAGTGTAGCAGTGTGCCTCTTAAATATTGTTAAGTACAAGACACACCTAAGAACAGCAACAAAAGAAGGTGAACAATATCTGTGAACATTCCATCTAGTCCTTGCCCATTGTGTTCTTAAAGAGAATTTTGCAATGTCTTCAATCTAAAACAAACCTTATCACACAAATTTTCATGAGCTCTGCAAACCTAGCATCTTGTGTCAAAAGCTGTAATATGACCAGTGCAGCAGCTATGTTTTCTGGGCCAGCGAGGGAAGATGTTATGATGCAGGGTCAGCTAATTCTGTAGCTTAAGAACCGAATCCAAGGTCCTACACAAAAGGTAGCGAAGTCTAATAGTAAAATACTGACAGAATCACAGAATCTGCTAAGTTGGAAGAGACCCACAAGGACAATTGTGTACATTTTACAGCACTGCAAATCCCTCAGAGTCGCACCACGTGCCTGAGAATACTCTCCAAATGCTTCCTGAATTCTGGCAGGCTGATCCTGTGACCACTTCCCTGGGGAGCCTGTTCCAGTACCCAACCATCCTCTGGAGGAAGACCCTTTTCCTAATATTCAACTGAAACCACCCTAACACAACTTCATTCCCTCGGGTCCTGTCTCCCCTCTTCCCCTCATGAGAAAGTTGTAACTGCATTGAGGTCTGTCCTGTCTCCTTTTTTCCAGGCTGAACAATAAAGTGACCTCAGCCACTCCTCATAAGGCTTACCACTTAGGGCTTTGGAATTTCAGTACTGAAGTAGGTTATCAAAGAAAGATATGAAGTTAACATAACTTGTGGCTTTTTAGTTCTGAATATATTAAAAATCATATTTTGCCAAAATAAAATTCTTCAAATTGCATAATTCCATTTTCCCCCCATCCTTCCACCCTCTTTCTCAAATTTATTTTACTACTTAAACAGAAGGAATGGCAAAATCAATCACAGATCCTTTATGTGTCAAGGTCACTCAGGGGAAATGTGTGCATGGAGGTTTACTTTGAGAAACCTTTCATAACCTATCCCTGAAGTAATTCGTCCCAGAAGTTTCCTCACTTCTTCATGTGAAAATATGTTTTTAATTTTCTGTTTGTCATCTTGTTGTGTCAGTTTGTGTTGTGGAACACAACACTGTGGGGAACTGCGGGGAGTTCTTTTAAAACAGATGGTCTAGGACAAAATTAAGTCAAATGAGACAACATTATATCTGAGAACCATTTACTGGTAGCAAAAAAGGCATTGCCCTGTTAAAGAAGAGAAGAAAAAATAGAAAAGGAGGAACAAAAATGAAAAGGGCTGAGGAGAGAAAGGAAGGACAGACAGAGAGAAACAGCAGGCATTACCACCACAGGGTCGAGGAGCATCGCTGATGTTCAGGCATCCTGGGCTGTGCACTTGCTGCTGCTGGGGAGCTCCCGGGGACGAGCAGCTCCACTGGTGCAGCTCCCGCGGGACAGGGGGAATGAACAGCTGGGAGCCTGGGCAGGAGGCACAGACCTTGGTCAGATTTCCAGCAGGGATCACCACGGTGGGCTGCATCGGTGGAGGAATCACTGGGTCTGGCTCAGGGACGAAGCAGGCAGGGTGCTGGACAGGAGCACAGGGAGGCAGGACAGGTGGTGGGAGGCTCGGAGGTCAGCCAGTGTCCAGCCAAGAGCCCAGCAAGAGAGAGGACAAGTGAGAATGGGCAAAAGGAGCAAAAGCAGGGTAGAGACAGGGCAAAAAGAAGACCAAAAGACAGTATCTCAGAACTTGTGGTGCAGTTTCTTTTACGCCTCCTTGCCCTCCCAAGGTCTGCCTGCTGATGGGACATCATTGGTCCCATCCACCAACTTGGTCCAGCTCAAGTTTCTGCTGCAGTCCATGGATGGAGACCTTTTGCTATCCTATTGCAGAGCCTTTCCAGAGGGTACCTGATGCTCTTGGTGTTCTTGGTGGTCTCCTGCTGTCTGCCTGTGCCATGTGAGATATGAAACAGCGGCCGGGCAAAGCCTCCCAGGAGACCAGGCTTCCTCCCATCTTCTCCCATTTGCCTTCTCCAAGTGGCACGTGTGCAACCCCTCCCCCACGTGCCTCTGATAAACAATGTTGAGACAAAATCAGAATTAAATTAGTTGCTCACAATTTATTATTGATTTAATTGTGTCATGCAGTGAGTCTGCCAGCTTCCTCTTCTGGGCAGTCAACAGCTGTGAAATCTGGTAAAATATTCAAGATAGCATATGCTGTATAAAGTCTTGAGATTCAAATATTTATTTACTTTTGTTGTGTTTTTCTGTGCAGTTACATAATTGTTACTGGTGAGCACACCCTACTTCTGTGTTCTTATGGACAATCTGCTCTCAAAGTAGGTCCACCCCTAAGAGTTTTGACAGAGTATTGAACAGTGTCATACAACAACCTGAGCCTGAACATAAGGCTTTCAGGTAAAACTTTTATTGCTCTGGAAAGTGATGACTGACTGTAAACAAAGCAGGTTGATTTAGAAGGTGAAATTCTTTTACAGATTTGTTGGCCTAAAGCCATGGTAAGTTTGACCCACACAAAATGGAGCATGGCAGATAAAAACCTCTGGTTATTTCTAATTACACTGGTGGAGATTTTTGTTTTAGTCTGTGGTTTGGTTTTTTTTTTTTGGTGTTTTTGTTTGTTTCAATTTTATCGTTGTATAAATAGGAAATCCTTGCAGGACTAAGAAAAACAATTATGAATATCAGCCTGTAATATAATCTTAATGTAGAGTGAGAATGTACAGTAGTAAAAGTATCAAAGGGGGTTAACTGAAGGAACACATACCTTTTTTTTTGTAAATACCCATAAAATTTTAGAACTCTCACTGCATAAGGGCATAACATCTCAGCCATAGGTCAGAACACCTCATTAGATTGAATGAGCTACATAAAAGATGGTCAATGACTGTAAGGAATTTTAAATTTTATTTCAAGTCTATCTAACTGTCTGTCTATCTAACTATCAAATCTTTGAGATTTGTGTCCACAAAGGCTACTGTCTTCTACTGTGCTCTCTCGGATTGTGTATCTATACATTGGAAGGGATAGGAATATTGGTCTTCTACTTGAGCTATTCTCAAAATAGGTTTTTTTTTCCTTGAAGCCTTTAGATAAGGAAAAAATTGATCATGCCCAATTTTATGAACTACAAATACTTGCCATGTGAATCTGCCTTTTCAAAAGGATTTTAAATTTGTTTCTTTATTATTACTCAGATATATTCATTTTGTAACACTTGCTACTCTTAATACTAAAAGTATGTAGTAGATAATTTTGAGGATGGGAACTGCTATGAAATTCTACTGGGAATTGACTAGTCTCATAGTTTAAAAGTAGGCTAAGAGGACTTTTCTATTTACTGGGCTGATAATTTTGAGAGAGATTCTTAACTCTGTTTGGAAAAATACACAGGGTGTTCCCTGTTATCTCCTCTTCCTTATTAAAATTTCAGAAGCTAATGCCTGAAGAAATGATCTGATTCAAGGGTAATCTAGACTAAGACTGTCTCTTTTCCAGTATTTTCTCAAAGTAATTTTATTGTTATGTCTTTTCCATTTTACCAGCCACCTAAAGTGAAAATTTGAGCTGCTGTTAAAAGTGGCTCAGAGAGTTTTTAAATTTGATTTGAAGAGCCACTAGTAATTTACTTGTAGTAATTTACCTAACACAAGTGCTGACTCTCTCCTTCACATTCTCAGAATTTCCCTTTTCAGAAATATCATCTTCTTTCATTTAGCTCTTGCTGTTCTCTTGTCTGAAATGCACAGATCCAGCTTTTATGAACACAGGTAAATTTGCATTCTGGAACCATTCATCATAAGTTAGCATAGCTTTCAGTGAGCGAATGTTGATCATGCTGTCCTACCTTAGCTGACAAACAGGACTATATTCTCACAGCTATAAATTGTTTTCTGTAGAAAAGCTACAATATGACTTTTATATGAGAATATTAAATTCTTTGCCTGAATTAAATACAGATGATGAAGTCTGCAGACCCAGGGCTGTGGGGCTTTATCAGGTGTCCCATGGGAAGAGTCTTAAGATCAGATTACAGCCTCTTCAGAAGGGGAAGGCTCCACATTAAGGGGAGGGGAGTTACTTTCTGTCCACATTCCACAGAATTTTAGATTGAAAGATCTAATATCAAAATCATATCAAAATCATAGAATTTTTTTGTGGTGGAAGGAGCACTACAAAGAATCTTGTACTAAGCCCCTGCCATCAGCAGGGACATCTTTCACTAGATCAGGTTGCTCAGGGCTCTATCCAACCTAGCACTGAACATTTCCAGGAATAGGATATTCACAACTTCTCCTGGCAATCTCTTCATTACCTCACCATCTTAACAGTAAAGAATTTCTTCCTAGTAACCAATGCAATTTCACACTCTTTCAGTTTAAAGCCATTCCCCCTTCTGCTAGCCCTACATACTCAGGTAAAAAAGCCCTCTCTATCTCTCTTTTAGGAAACTTTTAGGTGCTGGAAGGTGCTATAAGGACTCCCTGGAGCCTTATCTTCTCCAGGCTGAAGAGCCACAGGTCTGTTACCCTGTAATTTTCATATGAGAGATTCTTCAGGCCTCAGATCATCTTTGTGACCCTCTGGAGTCACTCCAGAAGGTCCACATCCCTGTTGTGTTGGGGCCCCAGAGCTGGACAGAGTATGCCAGGAGGGATCTTATGAGAGCTGAGTAGTGTGTGAGAATCAGTTTTGCAAATATTCCTTGATACTTTTTGGTCTCAAGAGCATTTTTTTTCAGGGTTTTCTTGCTAAGTCAACAAGAGAATGTGCCCAGGATGGTTCTTCTTTTGAAGGAACTAAATACTACCCACAAACCCTATGACCATAAGTGTGAGCTTCACATATGGAGAGGAGAATATTTTCTGCTTTCAGTTGAGAATGTGCCTCATGAAGCAGAGACTTTGCATAATGTGTATTCATTCCAGTATGAAATGGCATGGTCATGTGAAATTTGGGAAGCCAGGGCTAGCTGCCTGAGAGGGGCCTGTAATCCTTTTTTCCTTTTTCACATTCTGCTTTCTCTCCCTGTAGTGTTTGCCTTTATCTGACATGACTTTTTCCAACATAAAAATTAAAGAATATGCATGAAGTTTTCAGAAATGTACTACTCAAATTATCCACTCTGTTTTCAGTTATGTGCAGCTAGCGATGCTCTTCTTATATAATTGATACTTAGATGGAGATTTGTAATTTGTTTAATTTTTTTGTGTCCTACAAGATATATTTTCATTTCTGCCTGGCTATCCATGCAGCAGCTTGAACAAGGGAAAAAAATAATCCTGCACTACTGTATAATTATTATAAAATCAGAACTTACAAATTACCTATAAAGAATATTTAGCAGGAAAAAGGACCACTTTCCCTCCAGATATTATGATGTGCTTGCAAAGCCTTTTCAAAAACTGCATTATCACTGAACTAGTTAATTAATTTTATTTTATAAAGCAGCCAGCAATTTAAGATAATTTTTTCCTCCCATTGTTTTGATAGTTCTCTTTTTACAAAGATCCATAGCTTCCAAAAACTCAGGTAGCGAAAGTACATGAAAATACATCTAAGGATGAAAGCTACTCTGGGATAAAAATCTCTTTTGTGGCAGTTTTTGTTTTCTGTGGTAGTATTTTTCTCTCTTTTCCATTCATATAATCAAAGCCCAAGTTAATAGAACTCATTGAAAAATCAGCAACTGATCACATTGTGGCTGAATGTCATAATAAAAATATTTTAAAGCACTTTAATTAACCCCTTGAACACCAGGGAAATATGCAAATTAATTTGCTCATTTCCCTGGCCTCTTTTTGGAGCTATTTAATTAACATGTTTTTGCAAATTCTCTGTATTATTATTATCCCTACAGTTTGAGTACAAGGGGAACTAGCTAGGAACGCAGGACTAAAACTGGTAGCTTTTTCTCTTTTCTTTAATGATTGAATTTAATCTTCAAATTTGGCACAAAAATAATCTACAGATGACAATTAATTTTTTAATGTAACTTTTTGGCACAATTCTTATTAACATTTGAGAAGAGAGCATTCTGAAGGGATTCCATTGTTTTAGAATTATATCCTTTAAACACAAAGTGACCTCTGCCATAGTCTCATAGATGCTTCTTGTGGTTGGATAGAAATTTTAGTCCATGGGAACTACAGTCATCAGAAAATCAGGATGAAACATGGTGTAAAATAAGGCAGCAGTTTGTTTCCCAGATATTGAACACTTTCCAGTTTAGACATTACAAACAAGCATGAGACAGAGTGTTGGCTGAATACCAAATAAGTGCTTTCATAAATAAATCACTTTACAAATTTTGCTGGTATCTACTGAATAATTCATGTGACAAATAGGAGATGGTCAGCAACAGTTCTCCTTGAATACAAAGAATATCCCTGTTAATTGATTTTTTGAAATGAAAAATTAGTAATTTTCACTGACTTTTATATTCAACAATTGTCACTCAATTAGTTTTACAAAATAACAGTTAGAGGGCTTCACACTGCTGCTAGAAAGATGTGTAATTTGAGGACAGTCTAAATTTCCTTTTGTACTCTTTCCCTAATGGTCTGTACCACTTTTGTCCTGTTCATCTCCAGTGTTAAGTCCTGAAAAAATCTTCTCTGCTTGATGTACCAGAATCATCATGTGACTTGTCATTGGCCCAGCAATTCTTCTACTTTCATGTCACCGGGAAAATTTCAGGTTCATATTACTCTGCATTGATAAACGGGCACTTATTCATATAAAACAGTTAATTTGTATCTGAACATTTCACAATGTCCACTTTCACACTTGGAACTAAATAAAACCCCAAACACAAAAATTCCTAGTATTCTAGAGTTAGGAATTGTGCCTGGTCATTAAAGCAGAATTCTAAAAGTGATTTCCACGAACCTGAAGAAAGCTCTGGATTTGTTATTACAAAAGATTTGGCTGTTTAGGATGTATTTTCACTACTCAAAAACTTAAATAAAAAACCATTTAGATTAAGGAAAGCAGTTAAATTTGTAAATATTTCAAATATTTTTAAGTTTGAGAAGATAAAGAAGATAAACTATGGGCTTATTAATGTGTCTAACAACTGCTAATATGTACTGGGATATCTGGGATATCTTCCATTTGAACTGTGCCATACATGTGTTGTTCTAGTCTAACTCTGTGATTTAGTCAAAGTATAGGATCTTCCTCACAATCTGTAATTCAAAGAAATATGATTATATAAACATTGTGTCACCTTACTTAATTTACTAAGTATTCAATGGAATAGTAGGTGACTTCCAAAATATATCTATAGAAGTTAGCTACATAGAGGTTTATGGAACAGCTGTAGCACTCTTCTGAATCTGAACTCTAGGCAGTCTCTTTCTGTTCAAAAGTTTTTAATAAAAAATTTACGCATGGACACAAATGATAAAAAGGATACATCCCTAAAATTCCAAACATGACCACATGAAGATTTGCACAGAAGTTTATTTTCATCTATTGTTAAAGTCTGGCTGCTCAGTGAAATGCATCAAGAACATATCCATGTGTATAATGGATACAGATTTATGGCCTTCTTCCTACCATGTGAATGCAGTGGGATAGTTCCAGATTAAACCGATGATCCTGGAATATATGGCTGAAGATGAAGGAGTTATTGAATGTCATGTGATTGAAATAAATATATTTCTCTAAATTAGGATGACTTCAAATATCATTCAATAGTGGTTATTTTCACTATAGCAGGTGCACCCTAACTTTGTAGAAAATGGTATCACTGTAAAAAAGAAGAGTATGCCATGTTTAGGATATGAAACAGATGTACAAACTGAAGTGAATGCTCCATCTATCCGGTCTGACTTTCAAAAGAATTAATTATTTATTGGTTTATGGCCAATAGCACTGATTGAGCTGCAATGTTTCTACTATAAAAATCTCCTATCTTGCTGTAAGAGCTGTAAGAGAGAAGAAACATCCATGGTATTTCGTAAATTTTTTAATGGCAGGGAATCAATTTTTTCCTGTATTCCCTAAATATGTAAGGCAGCAGTAATGAATTGTTACCCCTGTTTAGAGCTTCATTCCTTTTAGTATTTTATTTTTAGTTGTAATAATGGTAAAAAAACATGAGCCAAAGATGAACAGACATAACCAATAGTGCAGGAAAGATTGCTACATGAACTCACAAAATGCCTGATGGGTTTGTTTAGATGCTGTTTTTAGGGTATTCTTTAAAAGTGCCATAAATCCCTTTTATCTCTATTGTATATATTTTAGTATTAGTTTTCTTTTTAACATAGTTTCTGTGTAGTATATGTAAGGAAGCACTTTTTCTGTCTGAAAACTCAATGAGGCTCAAGATGCCATCTCCAAATATTTCAATTTTTACTAGTTATATTGTATCTGCACTTTTGCTGATTCCAAGATGCTTTTGAAATACTGCAGGTCCTTAGTAGGTCTGGAATTTTCTATCAAACATTCTACTCATGAATGATTCTTTTCAGAGAAATAATCTCATTAACATTCCCAAGATTTAATCAAGGCATTAAGCTTGAAAAACATGCTTCTCTGAAAGATGCACATTCATTCAGTTTCAACTTTCATCTGAAAGTTGAAGGAGGTTAAAAATTTCTATTCTGAAATATTCTGTTGAATTAACTTAATTCCAAAAGACACTTCTTTAGGAAGCACTTGTGTTTGTGCTTGCACAACTTTTGTTGTGTAAAGTAAGTTAGATGGCTCTGTTGGCAAAGTTTATTTCCTAGACTGAGTCATTCTTTTGACACATTGGCTTTTGTAACATCTTTTTACTCTCTTCTTGAACTGTATCTGCTTCTGGAATGTTTTTACAGTTCTAGTAAGTCCAATGGTCAGTACAGATTTCCATTATTAACAATTACTGACTTGATCATGTTCCACAACATGAATGGGATACTTACCTTATGTAGGTTAGCTCAATTTTTATTAGATGACCTGTCTTAAACTGAAGGAGGGCATTTTTTGATTAGATATTAAGAAGAAATTCTTTACTGTGAGGGTGCTGAAGCACTGGGACAGATTGACCAGAGAAGCTGTGGAGTTCTCATTTCTGGTGACGTTCAAGGCCAGGATGAATGGGGCTGTGAGTTACCTGGGCTAGCGGAAGATATCCCTGCCCATAGCTAGGGTTTGGAACTAGTTGATTTTTGAGGTCACTTCCAAGCCGAACCATTGCATGACTCTATGATTCCATAACCTCTTTACTGAATTGTGTAGATGGTTCTCTTAGCTACATATGAACCTTTCCACAGTGCCCTAACTTCTTTATGACTTTTCTTCCTGGTTATCAGTTCCTGTAGCACACTTTTGTCACACACTTTCTCTAGGATAACTCATACTTTTCAAGGCATCTTTAGGCTCTATCAATTACCGGGTTTTCACCCAAATTTTTGGCTAACATGCTGCTTTTAATCTTAGAGTCAGAAGCATGATAAAATACAACTAGTAGCTAAACTGGAAAAATTCTGTTGTAATTATGAGATTCTTTTGGTGATCATAACTACCTACTAGAAACAGCTACTTAGGGATGTTTTTACTCTCTCCCAAACTGAAAGGCTTATTAAACACTTGCAATCTTATGGAGCTATTAGTGTTTTTAAATATACAAATGAAGTAACAGCTTCCTAAAGCTTAATGAAATCTGAGGGCTTTAATGATTTTTTAATTTAAGCTCATTTTTTTGCTTCATTTCAAAATATGCTGCTTATTTTTAGTCCAACAGCGAAGTTGGAAAGATACGGATCTCGCAAACTCTACAGAATTATTTTATCTTGTAGCTAGTAGTAGCAAAATTTGATATTTTAACCTTTAGAAATTTGCATTTAGGTACCAATTCCTGTTGTTCAGTGCTTTATTTCATGCTTCATTACAATATTCATTCTTCTCTTTAGCCAAAAGAGAAGTACCACTGGAGTACTGCTTTCTGTCAACAGGACAGTGGAAAAAACTGAAGGGAATGGGAGTAATGCTGGCCATCCAATAAGGAAACTGCTTCTTTGTCTCACCTCAGGAAAATTGTCTCTTTTCCCTCTGGCAACAAACTTAATTTTCTTATTTTTCAAGAACCTTACAACTTAAACACTGATACAATTTTATTAACCTATATCCTATGTAATTTCAAAGTATTTTCTCATAATTTCTCAGTGATCCTCCTAATGAAATATATAAAAAAATCACTTTGGAAGAAACTGAAAAAATAGGTGAGACATAAAAGCTGCAAAAGTTACATTTTTGTTAACTGGAGCATTCCTTTGCTTTGCATATTAGCTTTTTAATGTGATTTAGTTTTTATGCTCTTCAAAATAAGATCTTAGTGAATAATGGGTAACAACACTCAAGTCACCATAAAGGAAAACGACAAAATGACTTCATAAAAATGCCAACAAATGCAAGCTAAGAGCATTTTCAATTTATCTGCCAAGTTTCCAAGCACTCATCCAAAATGGCTTTGCAATTTTACTTCCAAAGCTATTATCTGTGTCTAAATAAGTAACTGTCAATAACTATCAGCCATTATGCTGACCTTTTTCTGTCTGAGGCTAAATCAGAACAGGTTGAAAGGTATACCTGACTTCCAGAATAGAAGATCCCATTAGCTGTTAGTTCTTTACTCAGCTCTGAGGTCAGTGTTCTTGTCACTGCCTTTATGGCAGTTCTGCAACACTTTAATAGTGATATACTCTCAGTTGCTGTGGCATTCTAGTTATGCTTAGAAGAAAATTATCAATGAAAGCAGGCATGATAATAAAGGCAAACATGCTTTTTTCCTAAATGGATTCCTTATTTTACCTTGAAAAGAAATTTCTTAGATATGTTTTATAAGCCCATAAATAAATATGTTTTTAAGGAGATTTATAATGAATTACATTAAGTTATGTCACTCTCACCCCAATGCCATGTTTTATTATGTAATGTAAAAAAGCTCACAAAATGCACTCAATTTTCACAAACTGAGTGCTATTTGAGCAAGCTGAATTCCTCAGGAGGAAAAAATGTTCATTTCAAAGAAGTAAGGACTGCTGTGATTACAAAATAAGCACCAATTAATTATAATGAAATTTAATTAAGTTTTGCTCAGGTTTGCATTCTCTCTTGTGTCTTTAAGGATTGATCTTTAGGAAAGACTCAAAATCACATTTCTCAGGTAAGCCACTTCTTATTTAATTTGTGTTCAAAAAAACCCCCAAACCTACAAACAAAACAACTACCTAGTTTAATCTAAACATCTAAAACTTTTTGATTTTCAATTATGATGTAACTGCTAATCCTAAAATTGCATTTCCCTATAAACTTATATTTTTTTATTCCATCTATTGTCAGACTATAAGCAGATGGAGAAGGAAAGGATGCATCTCAAAAGATTAATATTTTCATACTGGGGAGATTGTGACCTCAGAATCAAGTTTTGTATTCTCTTTCTTTTCATGTCTTCAGTTCTTACTTTCTCATGCACTGACATCTGTGTTCACTATGCTACATTCAACTACAAGGCAGATCTTGAAGCTTTTGGTCAATTTGAACTACTACCAGCAACAGATGCAGCAGCACCCAGATTTCCAATCATACTCAGGATTTCTGTAAAATTTCTCTTCTCAGCTCTTTATTGTCCATAATTCAGGATAGTCAAGAGTAAAAGTATTCTCCATGATTTTTTTGGCCTGTCTTCTGACCTTTGTGCCTTACCAAAATTATATACCGAAAGGTGATGTGCTCAAGATTACACATACAAAGTCCAAGCAAATTATCTCTGAGGAAGGCAAGACTGTAGAACCACTCTTTCTGAAGTTTGGGAACTGTCATGAAGGACATAACTGATACTAAATTATCTTAATTTATAATCATATAATATGTTGTAATAGCGCCTGGGCATTTATTTCATAATACTTGAAGGTTTTGTGAAATATATTGTCTTCAAAAAACAACTCATTGTTCAGGGGCAACAAAAAAAATCATACTGGAAGCATAAGGCAAAGTATAACATTATTACAGAACAAGTGACCTACTGGCACTGTACAGTTTTCCAGATTTGTTAATAAAAATTCCAAATCATGTAAGAATTGCTTTTTCAGGAGAGACCCTGTAAGCTAAATATTTTTGGTTTGCCTTGCTTCTTTCTTTCTCCTTCCCCTTCTTTAGACTATGGTGAGATAATATTCTTGAGGAAAACTGCACACAAATCTTTATTTTTAGCTGAGGTTTGTAGTAAAACAAGTTTCCATGTAGTCTCTAGTATCTATGATCCCTACATATGCACATCTATTTACGGGCGCAAATTTTAGATGAAGTTATAATTAGAATGACTAAAAACTATTCCATATTGATTTCCTAAAGATAGAAAACTGCACAATTGTGGGTGCTTACAATATTTTGGTGAAGGTGAAAAAAACATTGAAAGATAATGTAAATAATTCCTTCTTTATTTTGTTTTAATCCATGTGCTTGGGATTTATACAGGTGCCTGCCATTGTTTGGGAGAGCTATAATAAACTATTGCTTCAGCTTTTTGGTAACGATTGTCATTTTAACATTTATTTTGATTGTCAGAAGAGAGTTTTGTCCTCATGCAATAAATGATACAGTGAGTTGAGACTGTGACTTAAATTCAGAGAAAGCAAAGACTTTATAGACATAATACATTTTGATGCATCACTTACAATTTGTAACTGATGTCAAGCACCTTGCCAATATCAACACATCATCTTGTTCATTAAATTGTCTGATATCATGAAAGATTCAGCTTTTGTACAGACAAAATATCAGTAGTCATAATATGTCTCCTTTGGGCATTTTTTCTCTCCTGAATGTTCTCTATAAGAGCTTTTAATATCAAAACCTAACTATGTAAATAATTAAACTGAAATATTTAATGTATTTTTATAGAACACTTATGTCTTTTAATTGTCAAGAGATAACTGTCTTGGACATTCATAAAAAAGGAAATAATGTTAAGAAAAAAATAGTTTTGAAATGTCATACTTTATTTGATCTCAAGTGAGAGTAATCAGAACAGTAATTTTTACCAGCTTTTCTTCAAATTTTGCCTGGTATCAACAGCAGGTTGTGTTAGGTATTTGGTGAAAAAAATTAATGTGAATTCTAACCTTACCATAGATAAAATGTTGCAATACTCTTAGAAGGCTAGAGGATTTTATACTGAAGTATTGGAAAAGTATTTTGGTGGTTCTCAGTAAGCTAGTTGCAAATGTCTTTTGTATCATTTAACTTGTGTAGCAGTTTAACCTTGGCTGAGGACAGGTGCCATGTGCTCTATTATTCTCCTTCCCAGCAGGACAGGGGGAAGTGAATATGATGGAAAACAACTAGTAGGTTGAGTTAAGGCACTTTATTATAAGGGGAAAAAAAATCAACCAAAAAACCAAGCAAAAGTTTGTGCTCACATAAGCAGAAGGAAAAGTCAATCTCTACTTCCCATCAGCGAGTGATGTTCAGACCCTTCCTGGGAGGCAGGGCCCAGCAGACATGGCATTGTTCTGGAAGGAGAACATTGCACAACCACAAAGGCCTGCCCATCCCTCCTCCCTCCCTTACTTTTCTGTCTGAGCTGGTGTTATAGGGTGTGGAATATCCCTTTGGCTAATTTGATGTGGAATATGGTGTGATAGGGTGTGGAATACCCCTTTGGCTAATTTGGTGTGGAATATGGTGTGATAGGGTGTGGAACACCCCTTTGGCTAATTTGGTGTGGAATATGGTGTGATAGGGTGTGGAATACCCCTTTGGCTAATTTGGTGTGGAATATGGTGTGATAGGGTGTGGAACACCCCTTTGGCTAGTTTGGTGTGGAATATGGTGTGATAGGGTGTGGAACACCCCTTTGACTAGTTTGGTGTGGAATATGGTGTGATAGGGTGTGGAACACCCCTTTGGCTAGTTTGGTGTGGAATATGGTGTGATAGGGTGTGGAACACCCCTTTGACTAGTTTGGTGTGGAATATGGTGTGATAGGGTGTGGAATATGGTGTGATAGGGTGTGGAATACCCCTTTGGCTAATTTGGTGTGGAATATGGTGTGATAGGGTGTGGA
>QUSF01000039.1:2035523-2115729 GCA_003676055.1 Chloebia gouldiae
TGGCTAATTTGGTGTGGAATATGGTGTGATAGGGTGTGGAATACCCCTTTGGCTAGTTTGGTGTGGAATATGGTGTGATAGGGTGTGGAACACCCCTCTGGCTAATTTGGGTCAGCTGCCCTGGCTGTGTCCCCTCCCAGCCCCTCGATGTGGGGCAGTGCCAGAGGGAAGCCCTGCTCAGAGCAGCCAAAGCACGGGCGTGCTGTCAACACCCTGCCAGCAACCAATGCAATGCACAGCACTGTGAGGGCTCCTATGGGGAAATGAACTTTATCTCAGTCAGACCCAATACGATTTGTATGAAATATATTTCATTTCACAAAGGCAGAAATTGTCCATTAAATGTTTTCCTTGTCATTTTCTCTTTGTAAGCAGTTTCTGTAATAAACACAGGGACCATTATTACAATATATTAATGTCATGAATGGAAGAGGAAGTGGTCTGAGATGTAATCTTCCCTCAGACTGTGGTCTACACGATGAAAGAAGTTTGCAAATTCCTATGCTAACCAGTTAATTATGATATATTTGTGAAATATGACCCAACTTGTAACATACACTAGAGAGATGTAAAAATAAATAGTAATTGTGATCATTAATTAAAAAAAGAAGGGAATTAATGAAGTGATTGAAGAATTTTAACAACTCTCTCTCTTACCAGCTTAGCAACTTCAGTATGACAATATTAACAGAAGAGACTACTTCCAGTGGAACATGTACCTTCTTAGCAAATTTTCTTAAGCATCTTTCTCATGCTCAAGGCATATGTTGTTGTGCAGACTGTCCTATCTGATGAACTAGCAGCAAGCTGATTCTCTTCGGTTTTAACAAAAGAGTTTTAGCACACTTTCTGTCAGTAGGCAATATATTATAAATACAGATATATAATTAGTTGTTACAGTAATAGGGTTCATATCAATGTCTACCTGGATAGGGACTGAAAGAAATCTGCTAAGTCTCCCATAGGATTCAACTGTGTCATAAAATTTCAGAAAAACATGTTCACAGGTAGTAAAGCAATTATTGCAAAATTTTGCCAACAAAATCCCCACCAGTGCAATCCAACAAAAGACTGAAGACATAGTTTCCATATATGTATAAAAGTAAGATAAAGGCCTGAGAAATGATGAAACCTAGCCAGACAGTCCAAAAATTCTTCTGCAATTTAAAATTACTCTTTCCAATGAATTCCAGTGTTTTATTCTGCGAAATGCTATATAAAGGACTGGATGACAGCATGTTCATAATTTCCCATTTGTTCTACTAAAAACTCTGCATGATTATGTCAAAAAAATAGCAAGACAATATGGTTAATTATATGTTTGAATTGTTCAAAGTGTGCCCCCATAGGCCTATGCTTTTTTGCTATAAAAGAAAAGGATTGTGATTAAAACTTCATATATTTGTTAGTAGATTTATGAATTCAAACTGAATAATTTCACAAACTATAGGTAAAATAAAGTAAACATTTGTCTTTTCCACAAGGTAGTGGAAGTGCTTATGCTGCACTTGCATACATTCCTTTCATTCCTTTTTCTTTGAACACCTGTGTTTGCTTTGTATTCCTGTGTCCAACAGAATGTTTTGAAGGGACAATAGCCCTCATGCAGATACTTCAGGCAGTGATGTTGGAAGCAGGTGGGCTAGCAATGAACTTGAATTAGCTGTTTTTATTTTAGGAGTGAGCACCCCTTTTATAGCTTAAGTCAAAAATTCATTTTGCTTTATGAAGTTGAAGAGAAATCTTACTAATCACATGACTGATTCTAAAATTTTACTAATTTATTATTAATTGCCATTCCTCCTACACATATGCATCTCTATAGAAGCACATACTGAGATAGGGCAGGAGTCATCATTTTTCATTTAGGAATGTACGGTAGCTCACATTATTATTTATATATTCAAATGATGACCTAAAATTTTTGGTATCTTTCATGTTTCATAGTAAGTTTTTAGTAGAAAGATTTTGCCTCATGTTATACTTTTCTTTTCCTGTTATCAGAACTTATTTTACTTTGAAGGTTTGAACCTGTGCTGTGACATTGCAGACTCTTGCAAGAAGAGCTAGGCAGAGGCATATAGAACATTTTGGTACTCAAAGATGAGAAGTGTGCAGCTGACACAGATAAGTGAAGTATTTGTATTCGGTCACAGCCCTTTCAATCTATGTCTCTTGCTTTCAAAGTAGTATATTAAGGTTTTTCATAAGCATTTTACATATTTACATAAAATGGAAAAGAAGTTCTTAAGTAGTTGTCATGGATTAAACCCAGCCAGCAGCTGAGCCCCACACAGCTACTCTTTCACTCCCACACCAGCAGTACTGGAGAGAGAACTGGAAGGATAAAAGCCAGAAAATTCATGCATTGAGATAAAGACAGTTTTATAGGGAAAGCAAAAGCCACATACACAGGAAAAGAAAAACAAATAATTAAATCAGTACTTCTGATGGGCAGATAGGTGTGTTCAGCCATCTTGAGGAGAGCAGGCCCCATCACACGGAATTGTTACTTGAGAAGACAAATTGAGTCAAGGGATCAGCTGGAAATATATTTAGGATAATTGAAAACTGTAGATGAGTCAAGGGGCCAGCTGGGAATATAACTGGGATGGCAGAAGATTGCATATTTTAGTTAAGATTCTAAAATTAGTTAAGAAGCTAAGTTAGTAATATAAGTGGCAAGAATCAAGTACCTTAGTTAAAGAGTAACAAATAGTTAGGAAAGAGAAGCTAGGAGTGACAGGGATAGATGTAGCAATTGCGAAGGAGCAGAGACCATATAAATACCTTGCCTTAAGAATAATCACACAGTTAGGAGAGGCTTGGATCATGACCAGCAGATAAAAAAGTCATGCCAACTGGCCATGGGTGAAGAGTTCACCATAAGGAAGATGGCTTTCTTCCTCCCATACACCTACTCCCTTATTTCAAAATCCCACTGACCCAATTAAGGGAGTACAATTGCACAGCAATATTCAGCTGATTATAATAGGAAGCAGTCAGGTAATGATTATGTATTATGTGTCCTTAGAAATGACTTGGATATGTAAAACCTTTTCTCTATAAATAGAGAGCAAGAGTCTGCAACTCCTTGCACATGTATTTGGAAATTATTCCATATGTGTCCAATGCACTGTAATAAATACCCTTCTTTTCAACTTTAATTAGTTGAAGAGTCATCTGCCAGTGCATCAAAATGACATCTCATCAAAAGTCCTTCCCTTCCTCCTTCTTCCCACCACGTTTATATGCTGAGTCGGATGTCATGTGGCCTGGAATATGGCTTTGGGGAATGGGGGTCACCTGTCCTGGCTGTGTCACATCCCAATGTCCCATGTACCCCCAGTCTCCTTGACATTGTACCAGTATGCAGAAAAAGACAGAAAACCAGAAAAAAAAGCCTTGGTGCTGTGAAAGTCCTGCACAACAATAACAAAAACATCTCTATATTATCAACGCTGTGTTCAGCACTAATCCAAAACACAACCCCATACCAGACACTCTGAAGAAAATTAACTCTACCCTGGCTGAAACCAGCATAGTCATCCTTTAGGTTTCATCAGTACACAAAAGGGACCACAAAGAGCAGGTTTAATGAAAGTTTTTGATCAGTCATCCTGAGAAAAACTTTCTGCTTCACAACTGATTGTATAGGTTTTTGATGTATGAAAATTCAAACCAAGGAAGTAAAAAGTACTCCTTTTTTTTCTGACTTGGATTAGTCTGATGCAAGATGAATGAAATATCTAGATAGATCTCAATTTGGGATGTTAAACATTCTAGCTTTTCAAAATTTAAAAATAAATAATAATAACTGTTTTGCAGATAGTAGTTAGACATAAAATTACAGTGCCACAAAAATGAAAATCAGAGCTCTCATTGAATGCATATTGGCTGAATTTCATGCAATGCATTTAAAATTATTTAGGACAGCATTAATGTTAAAAAATAACCCCTAGTCTTTTGCAAATGTAATAGATCTTTGATAGATAAATCAAACTCAAGTACTTTGGCTTCTTTATTACAGCACATCTGTTAGTGAAACAAGAAGTCTGCATCACATACTGTTACTATATTCGAGATGTAACAGTCTTTGGATGTTTTAATCGTGGTTTAACTTCTTTCTTTCCATTACCTTCTTTTATAGTTATTAAGCTGTATATCTTCCATTCTCTTCTCCTTCTCAGCTAAATTATACAAAAACTGATCTTTGAAAGGCCACTAATAATCAAGAAATACTATCAAGAGACTTATGCTTGTCCTTTTTCACTAAATTAGGAAACTGAGAGAAAAACACAGAACACTAAGTGAAGCTGTCATCTTATTCAGTGGCATCCCCCATCTCTACTGTGTTTACTATACTCCTATGCAGTACCGTGCTTGCATTTTAAAACTGAGAGTAGTGCCTAAAGTGGAATTCTTAGTACTCCTTTTGACCTCTAGTGTTTACCACATAGTGAAGTGTCTCATTTCAAATCTAGCAAGGGGGAGACTGTTTTCTCCTAGCTAAAATACAATGTTTAAGTTAAACAATAAGATTTAGGGGGAAGATGCCTGCCTTTATACAGAAGCAGATGATTATATTTCATTAACAGTTGAAACAGTTGTTCTTCTTGAACTTCTGTATTATACAATCTTTCATCAGAAGAAAGGTAAATATAAAGTCAGTCTTATTTTAGTGTTAATATAAAACAAGTCCATTTTCCTTTGTTGCTACAACAAGCCAAGATGGACATGACCTGATTTCCCAATATTCAGGGCAGATGATTAGGGAAATTCTAATAGCAGTAGCACATTTTCAAGCTCATATTGATTGCAGTTACATCAACATATAGTATGATAGGCCTCTGTAAAGAGAAGCAAATTTGCCGCTAGTCAAGGAAGCAAAAATTCAGATTGTGTACATTATCATCATGGAACAAATCTTGGTGATTTGGGCACTGCTTGTGTCTAAAATTTTTCTGCAAAAAGTTATAATTTTAGTAAGAAGAAAGAACATATCTAAGACGAATTTAACCAGACAAATTCAAATGAAAGCAATATAAACCAATTAAATGCATGAAAACGAGGAGGAATGAACAATTTTTCTTGCAGATATCCTCCTTCCTTCTTTCCTTCTTTCCTTCTTTCCTTCTTTCCTTCCTTCCCTCCTTCCTTCCCTCCTTGTTTTTCTTTCCTTGAAAACTGAAATATTTCCTAAAATTGTTGCAATTTTAAGAATGTACTTTCTCTTATGTAGATATCCTGATAGAAAATCCATATGTTTAGGTTACAGCCCCTTCCCTAGTTGCAGCCTCCCTTCTCTGTTTAATTACCTACTTTCACTGCCACCTTATGTGTTTTGTGAACTAACTCGTCCCGCCATCATAGTTTGCTGTACTAGCCAACAAGCTCAACAATTATTATTGCTGCAATAACCATAAGCATAAGTGGTCAGGTGAGACTGATTTACTGGGACACTAGGCTATAAACGTTCCAACAAATTTACCTTTGTTACTACTTAGGCTATTTTTTTGCTTATTATGCATTTTTACAACTACTACTAGGGAAGTACTAGGGAAGTACTACTCTGAGTACAAGTGATCTGTTTATTAGTTTGAGAATAAGTAAAACTTTCATTTGGTAACCTTCACAGTATTCTGAAATTTCTAAAGTCCCCTTTTTAATTTCAACAGTGTCTCAGGTAATGTATTACTTTGGCATTTACTCCCATGAGCATACACATGTGAGAATGCTTGTATACTTGTATAATTTCCTTGGTGGCGTTTTCCTCTGAAGAAAATATAAAACAAACAATTTGCCTACTCAACAGCTTTCACTACTTAAAAAGAAAAAAATAGTTCTCAAAAATTCCTTAGATGCATGCATTTTTATTTTGGCTTTTATTTTTATGAAATAACCTAACTCTCTGTGTGTGTTTTAATATTTCTCTTTGTACTTAATTTTATGAGATTGTTTTCAGGGTTTTACTAAGATTTTTACTTATGACTGTGTTATTTTCTTTAAAGCAAAAAAAAAACAAAAACCACAAAAAGACAAATAAACAAAAACCACACAAACAAACAAAGAAAAAAAAACCAAACCCAAACGAAACCAAAAAACCCAACCAAAAAACTACTGCCTTCTTTTACAGTTAGCAAAAATTGCAAACATAAATCAGTGTGCCATCATTCATGGTGCATAAAACAATAGGCACTAGGGAAATCGTGAATATATAGATATAAAAGCCTTGTTTATGTTTTCAACTCCTTCTAGTCAATATTCTTTACAACAGAAAGAACCAAAAACTAAAAAACAACCCAAGTTTGGTGGAAATACTAAGTATAAGTTAATAATAAGCATATACAGGAAGTCCACATTGGTGTTCTCAAGGCAGGGTACTACATTCATTTATATATGTACAGGGAATCCATACAGCAACAACTACCAAATTCCGCCCTAGCTGAACTGGAAACAGTGAACGTTGCAACTACTGGATATTGGTATGGGAAGTATCACAGAACATTCAAGTTTGGAAGGGATCCACAAGGAACATGGAGTCCAGCTCTGAAGCTGGGCCCGTCTGGGGATAACATACACAACCTTGGTCTTATTAGCACCATGCTCTCACCTACTGAGCTAATCTCAGTGGCATGGCTAGTAGAACTCTTCCCTTGTACATTTCTTGACCAGATTGACTGGTTTATACCTCCATACATTCAGACTGCTGGAAAGTTGACCTGCGACTGGCTCCATTGGAGATATTCCCAGGCTAGCCCTCTCCTGGACAGTGCCAAGAGTGGCCACTCCCTATCCACCCTGAGATCAGTCTGAGTAGCTGTATGAGCAGAGCTGCTTGGCACCCAAAACAGCTGGGCTGCTCTCTGCAGTAACCAATCTTAAAAGGCATCAAGGATCAAGATAAAGAAACAGGAGGGGTCCATTGCATGAGTTCCCAAAGATTTATTCTTGAGAGAAGTCAGAGGCAAAGAATGACAGAACAGGGTGCGGTAACTCATAAAGTGGGGAGGTAACAAGAGGGCACAGAACTTCAACCACCAATTGCAGGGAACCAGGGGAGGGGTACAAGGCGAGGAATACAATGCCTAGATGAATAGGGAGTAACAGGGGAGGAGAACAGTTTGAATAAAACAATGAGGTCTCAGGGGATATACAAGTGACATGGAAGGTTCTAGGAACAAAGGCAGGGTGACAGTGATAGGCAAGGGAGGAGGGCATGGTTACAATGATGGGCATGGAAGGGCCTGAACAAAGGGCAAGTCTTTGGGAACATGGACAAGGGAAGAGGGAGGCTATGACTCAGGGATAAACCATCTACATAGGTGTAACAGAACAAGCCATTACAAATTTTAACAGAAAAAGCACGCCACCACAGACCAGAAGTGCTGCTATACCTTTCTTAATGTTTAAATTAGGAATATGTCTTGGTTGTGTCCCATCCCAACCTCCAATGTATCGCGTCTCCATGACAGCAGACTGGGATGAAAAGCTAAAAAGGCCTTTGTGCTGTGCAAGCCCTGTGCAACAGTAACAAAAATATCTCTACATTATCAACCCTGTGTTCAGCATATCTACAGATAAAAGTTGCATGTTTTAGATAGATCTCCACACATTTTGTCTTGCAATGAAGCAACAGCTGGTGTTTCTTAATGCAAACTGACGCGTAAAGCAGCATGATCAAGTGGGTGCCTCGTAGGCCAGATATATTTCACCCAGTCTCTTCAGACCAAGAGACAGAGTGCATCTCCACAGCAAGGAAACAGCGCATTCAGCAGCTGGATGAGCCTTGGAAGACAGGAAATTGAGTGACTTAAGAACACATGCAATAGCTACCTATGGATAGACATTTTCTAACCAGTGTGCTGGAAAGTTCTACCTATTTAAAGACAGATGTAGTGTGGATGTTAACAACCAAAATGTTCTTTGAAATACAGTAAAAAACCTCGAGGACAGGCCACACAAAGATACAACAGGTTGAGGCCTAAATAGAGAAAAAGCCAAGACCAAACAAACTCTTCTTTACATGAGACAACAATATCTCTTGTGATCTTACAGTTATTAAACTATTTTACATTTCCCAGCAGTGTGTTCTCTGTGGGCCAATGACAGATATTACTAACTGCGTAGCTGAATAAAGTCCATTTTCTTAGATAAATTAAATTTTCTCTCACAACTTTTCATGTAGACTTGGAGTAGCTTTTTTTTTTTGCCTCTGTATTAATTAGGAGAGAAATTTGCCTGCTATGAAAATTATGGCATTGCCTTGTTAGATTTCTGTCCATGCTATCAGAATTGCATTAATATCCCATGGATAATCAGTTCATACTGTACCTCTTGAACTGCTATATAAATTAGGAGCTTCCCAGGTATCCTACCACATTCCTTCCTTCAAGAATGGAAGTCCCGTCTTTTGTCTAATTCTTCTGCTATGTATAGTGATAACATGTATTGTAGGTGTCACCTTGAAATTAACAACTGCTCTAATGAGATTTCTCTAAATTTAACTCTAACTCCACTTTATGTCTCATATTAACCCAACACAACTTAAATTGTAGAATGTCATTGCAGTGATACATTATTTTTTGGCTTTATATGGTGATTAACTAACTTGTGGACAGTATTAGCACATTCTCTTGTAACAGATGCAATATCAGAAGTTTGCCCCTTGTTTTTTAGGTAAATAGGCATTCCTGCACCTTTTCCTATTTACAGCAGTAATATCACACTAACATCAAGAGGTTCAGCTACTTTAATGATTGTCTGGTAACACTTGCCAAAGTACAAATACTTCACATCTCCTTTTTAATTTTTTTGAATTAATATAATATACCATTAAGAAGGTTCAATATAAATATTACAATCTGCTTGTAAAATTCATGTTTTATTGACATATCAGCTTTCAAGTGTCAAAGCTAGGCTAAAGACAGATTTGAAATACCATTTCAGAACATTTCTGGAGAGGAAAATCTTTCGACCTCCCACACTGAGGACTTTTGTATTCTGAGACCTAATCTACAGTGGGAGCAGAAGTAATAAAACACATAATAATTTAAGAATCAATATATTTAAGATTTAATTGTAATATGATTTTACTATTCTCTTTTTTTGTTCTTCCTGTCTTTTCAAAGAGAGGGCTACTGTGTGGCTCTTAAAAATGTGTTTTGAAGAGAATCAATTAGTTTTTGAGCACTGCCTGTCTGATGTTATTATTAATCTCATCCCTGAATTTAGACATTAATTATTTTTCTCATATCATTAATTATTTCTCCATTTTCCTTTTTAGAGTAGTACTTAAATGCAAACAGAAGATAAAACCGCCAATTATTTTTCTCAACCAACATGATGTATATTCCATAAGGAATGTATCGTTCCAACTGAAAACTTCTGGAGCTTTTTTTTTTCCCAAGTGCATTTAGTATATAATATACCTCACTCTAATAGGACCTCTCCCTCTAGAAATATATATGTAGAAGAATATGGATCCGAAGTTTGCTGAATATTTAAATATTTTCTGAAATCATGTTCTGTCACTGCTTACAAAAACCCAGTTCATTCACCTTGAATATGTAGATATTCTGGTGTTTTATCAAACTGGAAATGTCCAAAAGTCACCTAAATTATCATATAAGATGGATAGAAAATAGACCTAATATAGGTGATTCCATAAACTTCTCATATGTTTTCTAAGGATGATTAATCTGCACTAGCTCATATCATGTCATATTACACTATGTTAAAATAGATGCTTAAGATATAAAGAATTAAGTAGTAAAGTCAGGTTTTTCTTATGAAATGATACCTGGTTTTTAAAATTTATCATACTGCTCCCTATTAGTGGTATATCAGGAAATAGTATCTAAAAAATGCAAACCAGCAGAAATATCGTAGATCCTTTTCAATGAGCAAACTACTTGACCTAATGTACCTCTCTGTCAATGTATTTTACATATGGATAGAAGACTTTTTCATTGCCTTTAGAAGTCACAAAATTACTGCATATGTCTGAACTTTCTATAGAAAAATATATTATGAAATATATTTATTGAGCCAGTGTGGATTATCATTCAGAGTAAAATCTATGAGTATATTCACTGATGATGTAGCCAGTGACATTGTTTAGCTGTGGAATGTCCCCAGTCAAATTACTGGAGTTATGTGCCAACAAAATAACAAAAATAAATAAAACCCCCAAAGCTATATTCACCTACAGTCATTTTTTATGTGTGATTGAATTTGGACTGGCAGACACCCACTTCCTCTTTTTCTCCTTTTCCAAGTTCCAATGTCAATGGTATAGAAATTGCAAACACTTTTCCTGTACAACCCTTTAGTGTTAGAAATTTCCGCCTGGTGCATTTTCACTAATGAAATCTAACTTATTTGCTTAATAAGCTCTGTGTACGTGTGTGCATGTGTGTCCCACAAGTAGAAAATGTAACCAAATCAGTTGCACTTGTGGAATGTGACAAGGTATTTAAAAGGAAGCATCTTTTCAAAATTATTAGGCAAAGTAATTAGTGTAATTTGAAAAAGTCAACTATTTAACCCAAGATAATTTATGCATATAAAGATCTGAGATAAATGCTAAGGAACAATGAAACCTGAGGCTATATGTTTTTCTAACCACCCCCATCTTTCTTCAAATATATTCAAGTCACAAAGTATGGTTAATTAAATGATGTGTTTCCTTTGCTGGAAGTACTACTGAATATTCTATTCATTTTATTTTTCTCACATCTAAAGCTTGGAGGAAAAAACAATAATTACACACTGTATAGCAACCCAAATGCGTTGCAGTTTTCTACTTTATTATCTCCTTGGTCCATCTTGCATTCATTCAGTGGACAAGTCTGACCCCACACATTACTTGCTAAATATTAATTTGGTTACGTGCTACTTGTTCCTCACAGACTATTTATATTGCACTGATGACCTCTCTCTTATATATACCAAATCAAACATTTTATTTTCACAGAGCAAGATGGAAAGGCAAGTGAAGATATTCCTTTCTTATCAGGTATCAGTGCGTCTACCTGCAAGGGAAGACTGGTGTCTCTGAAGTATTGTCTATGAACATTGCCAAGGGAAGGAATTAGGACAGAGAAGAAAGACAGAATCTATTGCAGAACAGAGTAAAACCTGAGAAACTTTTTAATAGTGGAGTGAATTTTCAACAAGTTACTTCAGGAAAATTGGTGTGAAGTGTGAAAAGGCAAAACTCTGTTTTACATCTAATATTAAAAATACATGTTGGATCTATTTCCCCTAAACTTTCTAATTGACTTTTTTACAAACTTGGCTCCAAAAACTAGTTTAGCAGAGCACATATGCATGTATTTTTGTTTTAAACTTGTGATATTTAGACACTGAACTGAAGTGACAGTTTGTACCAGTATGAAAGAGAGAACAAGAGTGTGTATTATGATAATATAAAGAATTTCCTAAACAAAAGCAAAACATAAGAACATTTGTTAGGTAAAATCCTTTTGGTTAATCTGGCTGGCTATGCCACTTACATTCACGTCTTTTGTGAATGCTATATATTCAGTTTCTACAATTTTAATGTACTGAGCTCCTGTTGTTAAATCAATTCAAATCAGCAAAGAAAAAAAAAAACAAATGAGAAAAATATATGAATTGTTGTTCAGTTAAGGAAAATAATATTGGTGGCCCTTATGAAAACAGCTTACTCTTTTTCATTTCAGTAGCTTTGATGCATTATTAACAGTCTTGCAATATTCAATAATTTTTGCTCCGAGAATATTTTTGGGGCTACATGTTAATGTTTAAGATTATTGGTATAACATGAGCTATGAATGTTTTTTTGTGTGCTATAAATCCTCAGAATGTCTTTTCCATTCCCCCTCCCACCCCTTGTGACATCTCACAAGAAAGCTGCCTAATTTAGCATAGCATAAAATAAACTTCATAGATGTGAACCTGGTTGGATGAGTATTTCAATTATATTCTACTTGCTGACATTTACAATTAAAAGCAATGAGTATCTTCTCTGAATAATCACTCTGATGGATTGGAATTTCAGGAAAGTATTAACACAGTTGAAAATGAATAGGTAAAACATAAATCTCAGGATGTAAAATGATACCTTTTACTTCCAGAGCTCAGATTGTTATGATATATATACACATAAAGTCCTGTATTAACAAGGAAGGATTTGTTTTGAAAAGCATCTTTTATGCACACAGCTGTGGATTTCATTACATGTTTTTTATCTTGGTTTATTGTAAATCCTCAGAAAATGACAGTGCTTCAGGATAAGGTGAACAATTGAACTTAATTGCCTAGAGACTGTTGTGTGGGAGTAGTTCAGTTTCTCTGAAAGCCTAGATGGTCAGGGAATATAGATTTGAGATGAGGAAAAAAGTATTTGGCATATCTGGGATGCCTGAAAGGACTCTTCTATCGCTTCCCACAGAGAGGAAAAAGTAAAGACTCAGTAATGATTTACCTTTCACTTCATTAAAACACTATCCCTTTTTTTTTTTTTCCCCAAATGTGCAACAGATCCTCTGTGTAGGGAAGACTAATGCCATGCTTGATTCAGGATTTCATTTGACAATCAACATTGGATGTGCAAGGAGGAGTTATTGAAGCTAAATACCTCTTAGTTCCCTTTACCTCTGTGTGCAAATTCCTATACAAAAACAATTAAAATCTTTGCTGTTTTGAAAATATAATTTGCATCACTGTACTCAACACAGTGTTTTATCATCTCACACTATAAATCACTAAAACAGGAAGAATCTTGCAAGAAGACAGCACTCTGGAAAGCTTCTGATGGGAAAAAAATGTCTGGTTGCAAGTGAAAGTGAAGCATGCTGCTTCTAAGAAGGAAGAACCTTCACAGAGCTTCTTTTGAATAGGGAAACAAAACTCCAAGAACAGAAGGCAAAACTTGAGGAAAATAAGATTTTTAAATGGGTTATTTTATACCCCATTAATGTAATTTTTTTGTGTTTTGATGAAATATATATGTAGAGATTAGAACCATTATGATATTCTTTAGATATTTATCTTTAAATTAGTAGGACAGTTTCACCAAAAGGCTCTTCCTCCTCTGACATAATCTTCCTGTACACTGTATGCCAATAATAAAAGTGCAATTTTTTAAATTTAGCTAGTAAGTGAAAACTAAATTTCCCAAAAGAAAAAGTTCCTACAGTTAAAAGCCTTAGCTCTCAGTTGTCTTTCCAAGACAGAATAGCAAAATGTGAAATAAGATCCCAAGGTAGGACAGTTTCCTGTGTCACACAAAACAAAACAAACCCAAAACAAAACAAAAAAAAATTGCCTTTCAAACTATTTATCAAATCTGAGTTTCACACATTGATTTTAGTTGTTATTGACACTTAGTTAATGCAACATTTTATGTAACTTGAAATATTTCAAGTAAATAAAATTGCTTGATGGTTAGTATCCTGAGCTTAACAAACACTTATCACTTAGAGGTCTGGTTCAATACCGCATTCACTATCCATCTAGCATATTTTCTTCTGAAGACAAGTGGAAATGGACTGGCCAGATGAATGATGGTTCTTGTCAAGGTTTTGCCTTAGTCAGTAAAAGCAGTGAACAAAATATGGGAATAATTTATTGTGGAGAAGCTGAAGCCCCAGTTCTTCCTTCCAAGAGCCTGTGCTAAGCAGGAAGACCAGAGATGTGGTCTACATGACCTCCCTGAAAATATTCTGTTTCCTATACACGTGGTGCAGTTGCAACAAAGCAGGTGAATACTGCAAAGACAAAGCTCCCCTTTGGTCTGATCGTAGCCTGGTATTTTCCTTGGTGGTGAAAGATATGGCCTTGAATGTACTTGGGCCAGGAAGATTGCTGAGCACAAGACATTCACCTCTGACTCTGTTCTCTAGCTACTGTGTATGTATTGCTCTTTTCTTCATATCCACTTTAAAATAAAGCAACTCCCTAAAATTTAATAAATAAATAATAACAAAAGCCTGATCCAAAGGCTGGGTCTTCAGTGTCAGGAGAGCACTGGCAAAGAAATTTTTAGTTGTCCCTTAGAGATGTGCATGAAGTATAAGCTGATCTAGTCTGTAATGGGTATCCTTGAAAGCACAAAAATAGAAGGGGTGGATTTTTATGTGAAATGTTGTGATGTATGACATCTACAGAATGTTGTATAAATGCTTGTATACACCTTAAGTTGGTACCTCCAATGTTATATAAGTCCACAGACCATTTTAGGGTGATTTAAATGCAAGTACTTCAGTTTTGCCTAGGGCCAGCTTTATGTACTTCAGTCACAAACAGGACATTTTTACCAGCTTGCCTTTAAGAGTATGCTTCCTTCTTCTGGAATAGAATTGGATTATTGATATGGTGGTAATTCTGCAGCTCCCTCAAGGTGTTAAGATCTGCATACCATACATATATTCTGTTGTATTCCGAAAATTGACTGCAAACCCTTCAAAGTGTGCCTACGGATTACTATTATCAGTGTGCATTATTAAGTGTGCCTATAATCACTATTGTTCTTATCTTTTGCAAGACACTACACAATAAGATTTTTACAGATTCAAGTCTATAGTCCAGCTTTTCTCTTTTGTCAAGTACATAAATGTGATATTTAAAAACAGGAAGGGAAGAATGAGAATCTGATGAACTCCTACACCTTACCTGATGGCTTTAAAGTTAGATAATTTGAAGACTTTCTAGAGATTTTCAAATTGCTGCACTGAATTACTGTCAATACACCTGTGCAATGAGCTCACTAAACAGAATTCTCACAATTCTAACAATGTTTTTAGAAAGGAGACATTTGACTAAAATGTGATGTGATTGCCAATTTCTTTAATGGGCATTCTTAATGAATTTTATCAGAAGACTGATTTACATAGAACATGGACAATTAGCTGTGTCTACACTTAATACACCACAATTGCCACATTAGCCTTGATTTCATTACTTCTTAGAAGTGCTTTTCTTCTAAAGGGTGTTGTGCAGTAGTATAATACCCTAAGCATTATATACAGATAAAAAGTCACTTTTTAATTGCTCATGTTTCCCAAATTATGATACACATAAAAAAAGAGGATGAGTATACAATATAAAGTGTCTTAATCAGCTGAATAAAAGATGACAATTAAGCCTCCTTTGAAACTTGAGTTGAAGCAAACACATGGAGATGCGATTTCTCGTCCTTGGTTAATGACTGGATAATACAATTCAGTAGAATTTATAGCTAAAACCTATTGTATTAAAACACCAATGAAAATTTATACCAGGTTAAGGTTGTGACAAAACATTGTTCAATTTTATTTATATGTATCTTTTTTGTTAAACATATTGACACTGCCTTGTAAAGGACCGTTCAAAAACAGCAAGAAGATCTCTAAGACAAGCAAATTATTTTGTTTTTAGAAAGTCTTCTTAAAAATTCCTTTTATTTTTCTTTGAGGTTTTTTTTCCCCCTTTGTTTCTACCTTTCACCTTCTGTTGAGACTTATCAATTTAATTCTGAAATCTTTAATTCTGGAAGGTTGAAAATTTCAGTGTTCTCTATCAGGGAAAGCAGACATAGATCTATCTCTTATTAGCACTAGATAAGAGCTGCTACCCTCACATGGTACACAAACATGCCACATTCTCTCTAGTCCTGAGCAGGCTTCAGCAAGAAATGTCACTGTAATTATATGAGGGTAATCTTTGCTGAGCTGTGCTGTGAATTGCACCTTGGCACTTCTACATCTGTCACACAAGCTGAACCCTCAATATGTATGAACTCGCTACAGGCAGCTGAAATATGAAGGCTATTTGTCTATATATATTGACTATGGAGACTATTTAAAAGCCTAAGACTATTTGTTCCATTATTTTAATCAACTCAAGTTTATGAGATGATTGATTTTTGCAGACTGGAATAGTGTTTGTCTGTTTCAAGTAGGACATGACATGAACTTATGTGGAAACAGTAACAGATAGATATTGCAGAGAATTAAAACAGAAGCAACTGAAAAATACGAAGTCATTAAAATCAAAACTTTTGTTTTCCTGTGAAATCATGAAGAAATATCTTGAGAACATTTTTTTTTAAATTTCAGATTTTTCACAACATTATTTAATCTTTTCAGAAAGTTGTTTCTCCTCAAGCAGAATAAATAGCAAAACAAAATAAGTCTGCAGAAATACCTGATAACTGAGCTAAGGATAATACTGTTAAAATTGTCGTGACATAGCTACTCTGAGTTATTGTGACATATTAAAGTCACATATTGTGATATATTAAAGTGAAAAGAGTTTTTATACTTTAGTATGTTGATCCTGTGACAGGCTATTTAAAGTTTTAACGATGTATATTTTAGAAGCTTTTATCAATGATGTGTTCAGACAATGCCCTTTAGGTATATACATCCAGTAGTACCAATAAAATGCCACAGGCTGTTCCAAAGAATCAGAGTGTCTGGGGCTGGAAGAGACCTCTGGAGGTCATTTGGTTCCACTCTCCTGCTCAAGCAGGACCATCCAGGATCATGCACAGATGGCTCTGTAAGATCTCTGAGAATCTCTAAGATGGAGGCTCCATCTCTGAGCAACTTCTGCCAGTTACTCCTTACCTGTGGGAGGGGGTTCCGGGGTTAGTCCTCACAGTAAAAGAGTTCCTGATGTTCAGGAGGAAAATCCTGTGTTTTAGCTTATGCCACTGCTATTGCCTGTCACTGAACACATAAAAAAAGCCTCACAAGATCTAATAAAAATAAGACTAGAATCAGGTCATGATTACATAGACAAACAAGGACACAGAGGAACAATATTTAGTTTTCTGAAAGCATAATAACCAAAAGAGTTTTGCTAACTGAATTTTACTAGAATAAACAATTTGTTTTGCAGGAAAAGGAGAAGAAAGAATTCTCTATTTGTCAAGTATGGTGCACAGGTTATCACTGCAGGCTGAGTGAACTACAAACAAAAAATTATATGTGAGAATATGCTTTTTAAAAGATATTTGGAAAGAATATGATTCTAACAAGGGGGATATGGTGGATTTTACTGAAAGCCAGCCTTGAAGCTGTAAATTTCCCCCTGAATTCTAATAAAAGACAGTCTGCTTGAGATCACTGATGTCAAAAACATAACAACCTCCTCCCCACCAAAATAAAAGACAACAACAAATAGCTGAAAGAGACGTAGACTTGATTTGACTGTATAATTTAGGGCCTTTCATTCAACACTTACAAGACTTGAGAATTTTCTAAGTAAAAATTTATATATTTCAAGGCATGTTTTTATTAATTAGCAGTGTTTTGACATCATGTACTGAATGTGATAAAAAAAAAGTCCGTGTGAAATAAAAGCTGTTACATACTATTAAACGGAATTTATTTATATTTAGTGCAAGTAACTTTCACATTCTTCCTTATGGAATTACACTGGCACCAGAAATTGCCTGCCAGATAAATTGTGTCTGAAGGGATTGAAAAATCTGAAAAAATATTCAAATAGTGCCCATCTATGAAGGACAGCAATATAGACAGTGTTATGCATGTGCATATCACATATACAATATTTCAAGTCAAAAGGAAAACTCATGATCATGACACAAGCAAAAAAATCTTGTACATTACTGTACCTGAAAAACATTATTGTTTCCTTGAAATAAAGTTACTAAAAAAATTACAGTATAAGGGAATTGTGTATTCTCTATTTTTGCTATTTATGATTGTTATCAATGTCTGATGTTCACCTGCAGTGTAGTGAATATTAGTATTAATGTTTACAGTGAAGTATAGGTTCAATGAATGAAAGTTATATTTTGTTCCCATTTATCCTAAATACAATAGGCCTCAAAATAATGTAACACCAGTGCACAAGGTAGAAAAGCCAGATTTTAATCTGTGTTTTGAGCAGGCAAATTAGGGAATGGCAATTGAAAAGCATGTGGTCTAGTTATGGATATATTTTTCAAGAGAAACTCAAGAAGTTTTAACTGCAAGAAGCTATTGTCCCTGGAGATTTACTGTGAATGTACAGATGCAGGCAATGCTAAGTAAAAATCTCATTGTATTGAAGGCTTTGAACTCTCACCTGATATGTGACAATAAAAGTGGCATGCAAGTGAGGCAATGTCTCTCAGTTGTAGTGTAGGCACATGAGTTGTGTCCAGTACCATACCCTTAGATAGTCGTGTCCTATCAGGAAAGAGTTGTTTCATCTCTCTAAAATTCAAAAAAAGGAAAAGGAGAGGAAGATATTTTATCAGTTTTACTAAGAAGATATTGCACAGATGGTAAATCAAACCATTCTAAGCGTACTTAGCATTTTAGAATATACTTTGATAACTTAGTGTATGAAAAAATGTATGTGTGATGCATTCAGCATTTTTTAAGGTTATGTTTAAGCTATATTATATCTAGAAAATATACTTATAATTTTTCTTGCACATGCTATTGAATTAATACACATATATATATTTTGCCTTGGTTGGACAAGCCCAATATTCGGCATTGATGCCCCTCCAAGAATGAATGACATGAGGTTTCTTTCTGGTTTTTGGTCATAAACCCTACATTCTAGTGTCTGTAATGATAACTGTGAGTCATCATCTTGGTATCAGCTTGGAACACAAGCCACAGTATTTACAGTCCTCAGACATCTTCCACTCCAAGTATAGTCTTTCCTCATAAGCCTTTTCAGTTGCTCACATAAGAGGTTTTTCATTTATAGGCTGGGAACATACAGCATATCAATACCAAATGTCTTTCAAGAAGTTCAAATTTACATATGCAGAATAAATATATTCTGTGGTTAGAATCTAGAACTGTCTGGAATTTCTGTTAAGATCGGTGGAGCTAATTTGTGGGGTGTTTCCACTAATGACCTAAGAATAAATTAAAGGTTAGAAAAATTATGTCTTTGAATTTGTTCAGGAAAAGATATACTTCAAAGAGAAGATTAGAGGGGATAGAAAAATTATGAACGAGTTTAGAGGTTATTTCTTTGTGGGAGGTTGTCTGTCAGCCAGCTTTCTTGCTGAATGACAACTTTTGCTGAAATAATGATAAGGAAGACTAATTTTTTTCTTATCGAGCTAGATGACAAACCGACAAAGGATGCATGTGGTCTTAACTGCAAAGTTTCAAAGAAAACCTTGCCTCCTTTACTAAATTGAATGTGCATTGTATATTTAGAGTTTTCAGACCCTTGTCTTTAAAAACAGCTACCAAGAAGTGTGTTTGACTTGCACTATATCTAGGTAGTATCCATATCTCATTATTACCTATTTACTGTAAACAATCAAGTAGGAAACTGGAATCACTCTCATGACTGTAGAAGAGAAATTCAGATGAAATACAACCACAGCAAAAAGATACTTGTTTTTAAATTCCAGTGGATACTTAGGGTGATATTTATTATCCCACAACAGTTTACTGTATTGATAAAAGAACAATGCGTCAATCTGCCACAGACTATGGCATTTTGAAAACCATATTTGGTCACATTTAAAAGATATGATGCAGAATCATTATTTAATAGCATTTACAAATTCTCTTTTCAGCAACAGCACATTACTGAGAATGGCAGTTTAAGTGCTGAAAGCTGAACAAAATATTTCCAATAGAGTAATTTAAAGCTAGAATGTCATTCAGCAAGCTCAAACAAAGCCAAATGGGCAGCTTTCTATCTTTCTTCATAAGTATAAATGCGTATCTATCTAGGTATATTTAGATATATATACACACACACACACACACACACACACACACACACACACACGTATATTTGATATTGTCATGGTTTAAGTCCAGCTGGAAACTAAAGACCACACAGCTACTCACCCAAACCCCCTTCTCTCCACCCCACCCTGGCGGAATGGGGAGGAGATTAACTGTAAAATTCGTCTGTTGAGATAAGAACTGCTTAATAATTGAAAAGAAATTAAAATATAGTAACAATGGCAAATGATAATAACACTGATAACAAAACGGGAAGACCAAGTGATGCTCAGTGCATTTGCTCACCAGCTGCTGACAAAAGCCAGACCCACCCACAGTGAACACAAATCAGTCTCTCTTCCTAATAAATCCCTCATTTATATACTGGGTAGGATATGGTGTGGAACATCCCTTTGGTCAGTTTGGGTCATCTGGCCCAGTTGTGCTCCTCTCCAGTTTCTTTTATGTCCTCACTGGCAGAGCATGAGAGAAAAGTCCAGGATGAACACAACTTTGAAAAACCCAAAATATCAGTGTGTTTATTCCCATTCTGAATACAAAATGTGGCAGTGTAATAGCTACTGAGAAGAACTTAACTATACCCTGGATGAAACCAAGACATATATATAAATATATATATATATATGAGAGATATAGAAAATAGACATGTAGTACCAAAGCTTATGTAGTACCAAAGTAGAGTGAGCAGAAGTTTTTGATTCAATCATTATTGATTTTTATGTACTTTATACTTTGAATTATAATATTTTGCTAAAAAATTTGGAGAAGGGATACCATTATTTGCTTAGTTTGCTTAGTACTGTTTATATAAAAAATTGCAATTTCTCTATGAAACCATTCTCTGATGATACATTATACATTTTATTTGGCGTACTTACAATTTCTGTTTTGTTATTTGGGAACTTATGTCTTATCAGCTACCAGAGTATTTTCTCTTTCATACAGTTCTTCAAAATTTTCAATGTCTTACAGAAACTGAGAGACTCTCCAAACTGAGAGGTTCTTTGATACTTAAAATAAGAAATTCTCAAACAAAGTCCTTTTGATATAGTGATAAAAATTATTTTCCCCCATTGATAATGAAAAATGAGAGTCTTCTAACACTCATTATTTCCATGACATGAGTTCATTACTTTTCTTGGATAATCAAATCAAAATTCATCATATAAAATGACTATTCTTTTTCGTGTGGCAACGATCCCATTTTTCTTTCTAATTATGTTCTTAATTTCTCCAAGCTGTGCATGAAACTGTAAAAATTTTTTTTCCCCTATCTTGTAAAAATTCTTAGAACAGAAAACATATCTCATGAAGAAATTTGCATGCATACTTGGTAGAGAAACCATCTCATTTAAGGTGGACAGGAATTTTATCAGGTCCTAATAGATAGAAAATAATCTATAAACATTTTATGACCACTCAAAGATAAATTACATACACATGAAACTGGAACATAAGTGATCATAAAATAAATAATTGATATTTGAAGAATTAGAAAATTCATATTTTATGAGATTCTATTGACAATTTATAAAATTAGGTTTAAATATTTCTTTTATACAAGATGGTGACTTCCATTCCCTCTACAGGCAGTTGTCACAAAGAAAATTGTGGCTGTAGTTAAGAAGCAAACACATCTGCTCTCTTGTTAGAACCTAAATTCCTCAGTCGTCTTGGGGAGAAATATCTATGCACTGAGTAATTTAAATTAGACTCGTTATGTCAAGAAAAGGAAAAGCAAAAAAAGAGAGGGTGAGAAAGAAAAAAAAAATCACCTTTTTGAGAATTACAGACTCAATTATGTTGGAAGAGACCTCTGAGATCATTGAGTCTATGACCTATAACAAAACAGCACCATGTCAACTAGACCATGGCCTTTAGCACCAAAACCAGTCTTTCCTTAAATATTTTTAGGAATGATCACACTTCCACCCCCATGGCGGTCCATTACAATGCCCAATCACCCTTTCTGGGAAGAAATTCTTTCTAATGTCCAGCCTAAACCTCCCCTGGTGCAGTGTAAGACTGTGTCCTCTTGTTGTGTCACAGGTTGCCTGTGAATGATAAGAGACTGACCCCTCTCTGGCTTCACCCTCCTTTCAGGCAGTTGCAGAGAGTGATCAGGCCACCCCTGAGCCTCCTTTTCTCCAGGTCAAACATCCCCAGCTCCTTCAGCTGCTGATGTGCTCCAGATGTGCAGCATCAGATGTGCTCCAGATCCTTCACCAGCTTCATTGCCATTCTCTGGACTCACTCCAACACCTCAATGTCCCTCCTGAAGGATGATTCCTCTTTCCATTTACTGAGGCAATGTCAATGGCTAGATTATTATTTAGCTCTTAAGTGCTAAAGCATTCTTCTATTTATCTGTCACAAGGCTGTACTTCAATATAAGAAGTTTTGAAGTTATGCCTGGTTGACCCTCACAACTTTCTTTTATCCTGGCAGTCTCATAGCTGACTTCTGTAGTGATAGACATTGTTCAAAGAGAAAGGCTGGAGACTCAGCATTCAAAGAGGTGAAATCAGTGAAAAAAAGCCTCTGCCTCCTTCATGAGTTTGCCTATTTTTTCTGTGCAAGGTTGTGTAAAAACTATCCAACTTCTTCTGATTTTTAAGCTCCTCAGAGAATATTTAGAAAGCTGTGAGAGAATGAAAACATTAATTTCTTATGTAGGAAGAATGTAACCACTCTACCTTGATAATTTTTGAAATAAGGCAATAGACAAGATATGGTAGACAGTGATGGCAGGTAAGAAAATTAGAATTAAACAAATGTTACATAGTTTGATGCTTCTTTTTGTACTTAAATTCAATTACACAATGCACATATATGTTTACATGTGCAACTGTGAATTTTTTGTTTCTTTGCAATGCATTTGTGGTTATTAGTGTCTTATATTTTAGTGACAACTCTAATGTGTCTAATTGTATTCTACAACATTTGGCATATATAAGCAAAAAACTGTTAGAGGAAATCCAAATGAATAATGTGCCCAGAATGAAAAGCGGAATTAAAATAATTTTAGCAAGCACAAAAAAATTAACATTGAGAAATATTTTTTAGGAGGATAGGAAATGTGTGTTTTCAGAAGAGATAAAAGCAAATGTGAATGAGAGAACAGAGCTCGTTTATGTAAAGTTGCAGTAGCTGTGAACAAACAAGAATACTTGCAGAAAAAATTACATAGAGATGACAAACCAGGAGGTTTTGATCCCTGAAGTGTCTATGAATAGGTAGAGCTAGCTATTTCAACATCATTTTTACATCTTTCTGATTTTAGCTTTTATTTCCCATGTATCAATCTTTTTTTTTAAGAAAGTCCTTATTAAAATGCAAAATAGCTGGATATAGGGTTTTTTTTGTTGTTTATTTTTAGCAAAACAACTAAGAAAATACAAAGTGAGATTGTACTGCTGCAGAATTTTTATATTTTATGTCCTTTGTTTAACTTGTACACTTATTTTATTTGGAAAAAAACATAAAAGAATATATTGCATAATCCATTTGTTGCATGATTGAGCAACAGGCAACTCATATGTAAATTGCTATTTTCTATGGATCAGAAGTACCTCAGAAACAATAAAAATAGTACACTGTTAACTGATGTTGTAGATTGCAGACACAGCACTGCCAAAGAGCACCTAAGGAAAATTAGGAGGAAGAATGATGGCTTTTAACTTCATTAGCCTGCTATTAAACTTTTGCATATTCGGAAATCTTTCTTCTTTTCTTTAAAATTACTAGTCTTTCCTAAGGAAATGTAAGTGCTCCATGAATCTTCAATAGTGAATAAAGGATTTTTGGCCATAAAAGTGTTTGAGGTCAATTAAATGATTTCTCATTTGTTCTCCAGAAGAAAGGAATAAACTGAATCCTCAAGGCAAGAGTGAGCAGGTTTTGTAATACCTTTAAATTACTTTAGTTAGTAGTACTGAAGACTACTTTAATAAAACAATAAGAAAACACAATTTTTCATATTTATATAATTCACTTAGAGCACTACCTTGTAGGTCAATAAGCTATAGGGAAGGCAAGAGTAGGAATTTGCACTTCTTTCCTCCTTTATTTTCCGTTTCTTTTTACTGTGCTAGGAAGTATCAGTGCAAAAGAAAACTGAAAAAAAACTCACAAAAACAAACAAAGAAAATGAAACAATAATTGAAGACTTAAGCTGTGAAGGAACGAGCATCTTCTCCAAACAAACTTCCTGTCTAATGTTACACACTGCATTTTGACAGCTGGCTCGAAGAGAAAGTACTTTCTAAGTAGAAGGTAAACTAAAAGCAAGTGTTTTGAATGCCTTGGTCACTAAGAAAATACTTCAGTACTATGGTGGTGTAAACTCTGAATCTATTGCTGAATGGAATACCCACAAGGAGCAGCTATTGCTTTTCACTCCTGAAAATGAGAATTTGTGAATTTGTTATTCTGAATAATAAAGAAATCAAAAAACATTTTGAAGTACAGTTGAAGTGTGACTCTTCACAGTTCTTTAAGCCTTTCTACTCTTCAGATAATGGGTTGGAGCCTTCTGCATGTTTGTGAAAATGACTGCAGAAAAAGAAAGAAAAAAAAATTGTTGGGATGATACAATCTCTGAGTTTTCAAAACTGACTTCTGTGAAGACATTTAGTAAACATACTGGTTGCTTAAACCATCTTGGGAAAATTCCATATCCGTTGGACATGCTACTACTCAGATTTTATTGTAAAGCTGTAAAGTATTGTATTGGTATACCATTTTCCTTGTAATATGGCAGAAGCGACTAGAAATTTTTGTTAGTTCTCAAAGATTGTTTGTACCTTGGAGAAACATCAGCACTGAATTATTAGGATACAAATAAAATAAGATGCAGCAGGTGATATGCATTTAAAATTCTTTACAGCATTGCTTCTGGAATCTAAGTGATTCCTTTGCTCTTTTGTGGTTGCGTCCTTTTTTGAAATTTTTACTCCCTTCATGGAACTGCCCCAATGACCTGCTTTATTTATTGCTCTGATTGAATTCTTCAAGAAATCCTTTTGCTCTGATCTAATGTATCTCTCAGGATCAACAGAGTTCTGAAGAGCAATTCAGAGTCACTTCAGCTAATGATACTTTTTAGTATAGAACCAAATTTTGAAGAACATTTTTTTCCTTTCAAACAGCTCTGCAGACTAAGGAAGTGACACTCAATATCACACTGATGGGTCACTACAAGAGCAGGAAACATAACAGCAAAGCACACACTCTATACATTCACTAATGTAGGTGAGGGAAGGCTCTTGAAAATTTGACAGTGTACTCAAGTCAAGCATGGGGTATTACAAACTTTGCTTAATGTAACAAACTGTGATAATTCTCACCTTAATAAATATTAAAAATGTTTAATATGTACCACACATAATTATTTTATGTGAATTTAAAAATTCACTTTGTACTGCCAACTCCAAATGCTTTAATTCTCTCTGCTCCTGAAATAAATTTCTCATTACTCCTTTTCAAGGTATCTGTTTATTAGAAGTGTCAGATACATTGACAGTTATGTGGCCTTTCACATGTAAATACAAAGTCTTCTGATTCTTTCTACACTTCCTAGATTTAACAGTAGATTAAAAAAAATCTGTATTTGCTGCATGGTTTAAATAGTGTATAAAACTGAAAGGAATAAAAGAAAAGATTTTGTGATAACTTCAGACTTGTATTGACTTTGATATACTAATGCTAAACCTATACAAGTAGAAATTTTAGCAAATAGTTGTCTTCTGCATGATGTGCTAACATGATGGGATTATAGCACAGATTTTTATTATATATATATATTTATATTTTTTCATAACCTTTTCTTTTAAAATGACAGAAGAATGATTATGTATTATAGCTATATACCAAAGAAATGAACACTTTGAAAATTTTCATTTGTTTTAAAGCATAAAATAATTTTTTAAATTCATGCATATACATTTGTGTGAATATTTGAGCTAAAAATTGAATATAAATGCAAGATTAGGAAATATAAAACTTTGCAGCATCTTGTTAACTATGTAAGGAAGGTGAAAGATTTATCTGATGCCTTTTGAGTGAACACAAAGCACCAGTGCAACCAGTAAATATGAAAGCACTAAGTCAACAATAGTAGCAAGTGAAATCTTATTTTATAAGTCCAGTTGTGCACAACAGTATATGCATGTTTCAAAAATAAGGAATACTTGTAAAAAACATATAGAAAGAATATTAGGCCAATTAGGAAAATGCAGAGGATTTTAAGGCAAAACTTTTAAATTTGCAGAATTTGTTGTCATACTAGCAAATCAGAAACTAAGAAAAAATATTATTTCTAATTATAAAGACATGGAGAAAAATGTTGAAATGTTAAAATCCATCAAAAAAGAATTTTATAATCAATGAATGTTCATAATGGAAATTAAAAGTTCTTTTAATTATCAGACTGAAACAGAGTAAAATTTAATGGAGTAGATATCCATTTAGATTTAAGTGAAATGTGCCACACAGTAGCTTGCTAGCATGAGTAAAATATGCTGTTTAGTCTGCTATACTCTGCTGTGCTTGGAAAACTGTCCCAACCAAAGAGAATGTGAATCTCCAAGCTGAAGAGATAAGAGGGGTCCCTTGAACTCTAAAATGAAGAAGAATAAAAAAACGAAGCTAAGTCTGCAAAAAATAAACAAAGGGATTAGAGAGTTCTCTATGCAAAGACTAATTACAAATTGTAAAGCAAAATCAAAAAATAAATATACATTAACCTATTGTGATTATATATATATATATATATATATATATATATATATATATATTAATAAGGGATAATATAAAAGCATTGCAAATCCTCAGGGGCACATATCCTTTGAAAGGGAACAATCCCCACATGTGCCCAGTGCTGTAATAAACATGGCATCCCTACAAATCTTTATCAGAATTATAGGGTCTTAATTTTTCACCACATTCCGAGACCCATCCTATTCTGGGACAACCTTCACATAGAAACATTAGAAGCAAAACACAGTTCCACTTTAACGTCTGAATATCTTTGCTTTAGAAAAATGTAGGAGGTTAGAGAGTTTCAGCTTGGTGTTCTGGGAAGGCAATTTAATCTGTCTAATTTTAGCAGTGTTCTATTTCAGCATTGGCTGATAGCATTTGTTCAAAACACTGACCTTGAAACTAATCACTATTCGATTTGGGATATTAAGAAACTGAGTGAGCCCTGATCTTATGTATATAGTAGTGCTGTGCCCTGTGGTATTGTCAAAGCAACACTGTTAGGAAAGATTAATGCAAAAGTAGTTATAATGATGACACCACTACACAAAAATAATATACTGCCAGGCTGATTCTCCATTCTCATCTGGATCACCATTCAAAACAGGCAGGATTTTAACACTTGTGGAAAGGTGAACAGTCCATCTGAAGATATGAGAAATGTGCTTAATAAATACATCTGTTCCTGCATTTTAAATAATTAATATAAAAGGCACACAAGTAAAAATTTTAAAATTAATTAATTATAAGATACGAGTATGTTGTGCGAAGATGGGTTAAAACACATTAAAAGCTGAGGGCTGAAAGCATTTGCCCTGTCCTCAAGGGAAAGGAAGCTTTTCAGCTTGTCATGTAGTATGACCTCTAGTACATTCAAGCCACTAAAATAATCCATGGGCAGATATATGGACAGACACCATACTTTGTTTTATTTCTCAGGAAAAGAGATAAATAAATAAGAAAATCGACAAAATTTTATTACACTACCAGCTTCCTTCTTTCCATCCTCAATCAAATGAGTAATATATATCGAAAATGATTACTCATTCATGTAAGTTTCAGGATAATTTCATCAGAAGAGTTCCTTGGAAATATGTGATTTTGTGAGCATATATCTCATTTGGGGCAGCTAACTAACAAATCAAAGCAAAAGCATAAATAACTAGTCCAACGACTTCAGACAATGCCTTGAGGAAAACATTGATTCTAACCAAAATTTTCAGGGGAGCTGTTTTAAGTCTGACAAGTCTGAAGTCCTCTGTTTTAAGACAGATATCTAGGTTGCAGAAAACACATAATAAAGATCTGTTAAGTGCTATCTGAAGTACAATCATCAAGGTTGTGCAGATGTTTCAAGAACACGTCTCTCTTCCCACAGCTGTCTCTTCACATAAAGCTGCAACTGGAGTAAGACAGTGTATTCTTTCTTGAAAAAGAAATAAAATGCTTTTCTAGGTCAGCAGAAAAGATTTTTCAATACTTTTTTTCTCATTTTATGTCTTTTAGAAAGAAATTTGTGCATGTAGACCTAGACAGGATATGTATGAAAAATAAGTAAAAGCAGTACAACTATTAACAAGGAAAACATATATAAAAAACATGATCTTCATGTAGAAGACCACATGCAGATAGTGTGTATTTTGGGAATAGGGTTTGTCGTTCCTCAAAGGACATGCTGAGAAAAAAATGCATGATATACTAGGAAAGCTACATACCATAGCTATAATTGCCAATCCATGTCTTATGTTTGCATGAATACATCCTACGATATGCTTTCATGATTTTTACCTCTATTATTTGACAAGAAAGTCACAAAGACTCTAGCTTGAATGAATTTGTGAGATGCATGCACCTTGCCTCCCCTACCTGTGTCCCATTGCACTGGGGACAAATCTACAACTCCATTTCACAATTAATTAATGACACTGTAGAAGAAACATTCCCTAGAAATTGTAGCATTCAGTACAAAATAGTTTCAATGTGCTTCTTAATATTCTGAGTTTGAGGGCCTGACAAAGTAAGCTAAAGACCTTGAGCAATGTTAAAAGGACTCTTGGGATGGAGTATCTTTTCTAGTAAGACACCTGTATTCCTAAGGTAATGATATCTGTTGGGGGTAATTTAGATTATAGAATGCTTTAGATTATAATATTATTGTTTCTAATTTAGGTATGCCTTAAAAAGGAGTATGAGTTTTTGAATTACATAATATTTTCTGAATATTAATTACCTACTAAATAAAATACATAATTTTAAAAGATTAAGAGAAAATCCATTAATATGCATTGTATATATTATGTACATAAGGGAGTACAATTTGGTTGCCTAATGAAAACATTTCAATGAATTTCAGTTACTCTGCTTTGGCACTTCAAAATAGACCCATAACACCCTAGACTGATGAAGACTACTGAGCAAGCAGAGGGCTCAATATTCCACTCAGAACAATTGTGAAACTTCAGTAGAAAGTGTTATAGTGTTTCCTTTTTTGTATGTGATGACAGGAGAAGGCAGTGTCAGATGGACTAGCTCCTCTACTGATGTAAATTAGCCCATCTAGGCTGATGTTCTCATAGGTACAGAAACATACCACCTACAGATATGTTGTAATGCATATATATGTAATATATATAGGCTTATTCCATGGTTTAGCTTCTTTTCTGGTCTCTGGTGTTGTATTGTGTTATTTGGTTTGTCCCTGGTTTTCCCTCATTTAAGGTTTCATCCCAAATTGTCTCCCCTTCCCTAAATGTCAATCCCATCCCCACTCCTCCCAAATCCCTAGAAATTTCCTTGTCAATCCCGATAACCCCTCCCTGGCACCTTGTCTGTCACTCAGCTCTCCAGCCCCTCTCTCTAGAAGCTTCCACGAAGGGCATTGAGTGATTGGCCAAGGTCCAGGGGTCCCCCCTCCTCAGCTCCCCGATATGTTGTTCTGCCTGTCAATTCCTTCATGTCCCGCTCCCCTCTATCCCCCGTTAGTGGATAGCCAAACCCATCTCTTGTTCCCACCCCCTCAGAAAAGGCGCTGCTCCGGTCCCCTCGGGGCCTTTCCAGTGTTGTACACCTGAGGTTAGGAGCTCCCCGAGCTACCAATAAACCTTGGATTTATACAACCTGGATTGTCTCCTCCTGGTTCCCTCACCATCACTGACAGTGTCTTCCAAGGAAAGGGCTCACAACCCTCAGCTGCTCTTCCACACTCCTGAGCATGGGAGGGTGTCCTCTGCAGCCGCTGTGTCAGAGCTAGCAAGGAAGCTATCAAGAAGACTCTTGGTGGACACTGTGGCATGGTGTAATTTTACCTTTTTGGTGTACTCCTTGTCTAAATGTTTCCACAAAGGAAATCTTTCTTTGTGTGTTTTTATGCTGTATAACATCAGCTGAAATTTTCAACCTATTCAAAATATAAAATAATAATAATTTAAAAATTATAAACAATTAAGAATTGTGAACACTGGGAGGTGATTACATGGGTGTGAGTCCTGTATCCAGATAATGATTTGGTTGTAGCCCATTCTGAGCTCTTCACTGAGTTTATAAGGACTCACCATTTGCCCATGAAGAAAAGGCAATATTTTGTGAGGTATGTGCCTCACAGATTTCCAGGTAGATCTTAGGACAGCATCCCCAGCCAGGCTGTTCAGCCCAGCCCCATCCCTCTGGATCTGGGAGTCCGTCATGGTGCAGGGGAGCCAGCCCTCAGCGCTCCATGACAAGTATCTAGGAGGAATACCCATTCCTCCTCTTTGACTTGAAAACAAAGATAAAAGGCAACACGTGAATTGCTGTAACAAGTCCGACCTAATTAAGGAAATCACAGATACTTTTTCTTCCAAAATTGATGTTGTTACTGAAATGCACTGTGCATGTGTGTGCAAAGGTTTACTGTCATGGCAGGGTCTAGGCAAGACCAAAACCGTGACAAACAAATAGTAATGGATATCTGTTGTAATTTCCAGGAAAAAAGAATATGAAAAGGTAGCTTACGGGAAGTAGACATTATGTACAATAGAAATTACTTTAAATCAGTGAAATAAAACTTTCCCAGATGTCTGCAAATGTTCTCAGCTGATTATAGTTCAAGCTAAAATTAAGAAGTTAAAATGATTTAGCAGAAATAATAGAAATCAGAATGACTGGAAGCATGAACACACTAGTAGGAATGTGACCAATAAAAGACCATAGCTGCAGATGAAATATTGAGTTAATGAACTATAATCAAGCACATAGTGAAACATTAATGTGAATGAGAGATGCAGCAAAGTAATCCAGGTAAAATGGTGGGAAGGAAAACCTAAATGAAACAGTTAACCAGAAAATAAGGTTTTTAAAAAGGTGGTGTTTGTTAAAAATTAGCACAAACATATCTACAAGAAAAACTTATGGTGTCCTATAGACAAATGTGCGTTACTGAGCAGGAATATCTCTGAATCCTCTGGTATTCTCTAAAACCAGCAGGAACATTTGAACGATCCTTTCGAAGTGACAGTCCGGTCAAAGTGAAAACGGACACATTTTCCTGGTAGGAAGGGCAAAAACAAGAACCCAAGGATAAACATGGAGGAAGTTATAGTGTTATTTACAAAGCACATAATAAATGAAAAACCAGAAATAGAAACTGTAGGCTTTCATAGATCATGTACTGAATTATTGGATGATAGTGCTAAAAAATCAAGAGGAACTTTTTTTTGGACTGCATACACAATGGACTGGACATCAAAAATTAAGCTATTTTTATTGAAAAACAAGCAACAATTATGGAAGAAACCAGAATGCAAGCTTTGATAAAATATCAGTCACACTACAGACAGTCAGAGACTTTGTAATTTTCTCAGGGTGCAGTTGGGATTAAATGTTTTTTTGTGTTTGGTGCTGTCAACTTTTATCCAGAAATCATCATCTGGCTCAGGATTTCTGAATTACAGTAATTTCTCCTTTCCTAAATTAAGTTGGGTAATTAGTTTGATTCTAGCTATTTAGTACTCTAAGTTTAATTAAACAAAATAGTGACTGTGTGTTTATGAACTTCATTTTTCTTGCTGTTATCCTGTTCAAAACTCTCAGTGTGTTTTTGGCATTCTGAAAACAACAGGTGAGCTTTTCTATACTGAAGTAGCACTGTATGAAATTTTATTGAGAGTAGCAAAGTCTGATCCCTTGTGACTTTTACTTATCTCCCTCAAGACTTTAAAATTTCAGGGTTCTAGAAACTAAACTGATCACCTGTTACTGCAATGATGCCAATGATTTAAGTGAACAGCCAAGAATGAGTAGTGGGAATAAGTCCTGGTTTATTTTGTTCCCCTGGTTTTGCAAGTCCCTACCCATGTGATATTCATTACCCTGTTACAAAATTGGGGAGCTTTGTTTGATGTTGGAGCTATGACAACCTAGTCATGATTTTTCTTTTCTACACCTACTCCGGGGAAAAATAATCAAAAGACCAAACAATCAGTGGGGCTTGATTTGTATTGTCAAAGGAGAGCTGCTTAAGTTCATGAGGATCAGAGATTCTTTCTGGTGGTTGAGCAACAGAGATAGCTCTGAGTATCCACACACTAGTGAAATTGTATGAGAATGAAGATTAGGGAGAAGAACGTAATTCTGAGCATTTTGATAACTATAACACAGAAATAGATGACAGAAAGGAAGCAGCAACTTCAACATGCTTTTTACTTCATTTTAGTCTAGATTCAATTAAAGAGGAAAACTACAGCTGAACAAATCTGATATAGATGTCCAGGAGTTCCATTAAGAAAGAGTCCTGTGGTGATAGAGCATAGTTTTGAGAGAGGATAGTCCTAATTAACCAATTTGTTTTACAGAAAAGTAAAATCATGTTAGAAAGAGGGACCTTTCTTTTCATAGAGTTTGACCTATGTTTTTTAAGCTTTTCTCCTTTATTCCATCTGCCTCCCAGGAACCACAGTTCCCTATAATGACCCTGTGGTGCTCTCTTTTCTTGTCTGTGAAATACTGCAGAAAGCAAAGTGTCAGTACTTTGAGGACAATGGAAAAAAATGGAGACAGATCTGGCATCACTGAAAGACAGAAAGATTTAATGTATGACCACCTGCAAAGGGACTAACTACTAACTACAAGCAACTGATTGAAAATCAAAATAAAGGAAAGCACTTTTATGTTGCAAGAAGGATTTCAGTGGCTACAGTGAAAATTCAGGAAAATAATTTCTCATGTATATTGTAGACCAGTGGGTGTGCAAAAACTCTCTTTGGAAAAGTAGATTATAAAGTGTAACTTTCTTTAAACCTTTTTCACTTTCTATGATGAAAAGGAAAAAGAAGGACACTATGCAGAGAAATAAAGATGAGGAAGGAAAAATATAAGTGGCAGAAAATACTACAAGAATTTCTGACCTGTTTCACCCACTCATTACTGATTAATGAACCAATAGAAAGATTCCCTTGTATTCTCACTTGAAAGCAGATATTTCACTAACTAGGAATGCAAAAATAAAAGGGGAAGATTAAAAGAAAAAACAACATAGTGAAAAATGGCAAAACTATAATTAGCTGGAAGTTTGCAACATATAATTGGTTCTGGTTCCTGTATTTTAACACACTCCCCTGAAAAAGAAGGAAGGCATAGCCAGGGTTGCACAGCTTGCACAGCTATATGCTTTTACTTTACTGAATGAGAGTGAATTCAATATCTTGTATTTCACATGTTTTTTTTAAAAATCTTGACAACTCACAGGTTCTTTTTTTTCCAATGCATTTGACTATGACTTTCATCTAGGCTAAATGTGGCTCCATTATGAAGAGATCTTCTGTGATCAAAATCATCTAGCCTGCCAGAAAAACTAAAATGCAGAAAAAGCCTAGAGTTTTTATTAGTATGGCTACTTTGATCTTTTCATTATAATTTTTGTTATTAAAATTCATGAGAAATAACTTAATGCATATACATATTAATTTTCTTGTTTAATATTAACTTTGATATGGGAGTGTTTGCTGGTAGTGGGGAAATTCTGTAGATAATAAGGAACATAACAAACTTCCAGTGAAAAAAGTGTGGCAAATTAATTATGAGAGTCAAGGACAGTAGAACACCATATTATTAGTATAATTTTCATTAAATCAGTAACAAAACTATAGCTTCTACAAAAGTTTCTTAAATACAGAAGAGAAACAGGTATAAAAGTTTGAAGAATTTTTAAGAAATTACTTAAATTGCTAGGCTTTATATATATATATTACTTATGTTTCAAGTAATAATTTCCACTACAGGTATCCTTTCAACTTTATTAAGCATTCTCATAAATACAAATCTTATAGTGGATTATGTTAATTATCTTTAACAGAAAACCGAATGTTAAATTATGCTCTAGCCTAATGTTATGTTCAGAAAAAACAGTGTTGACACAGCCTATTTTTCTATACATGTATGCCTATATTATCCTCTAGTTAATGTAAAAACTTTTGAACAATGTGAGCCATGATGATAAACTCTCCTTCTCAGAGTGGAAATAAAACATTCAGACAGTGCATTTTCTGGATGCTGTCCTACTGGCAGAGACCAACCTTCCTTAATTCAGAAAATTCTGGTTAAATGTGCTGCTGCTCCAACCTCTCTACCATTCTCTTGGGTTACTGAAGAAGTATATCCATGATTCTGTTCTGACTGCCTTTGTGATAAAATTATTTTCCAAATGTATCTACCAGCTTGATTTTGAATTAAAAAAAAAAATAGTGTTTGGAATTATACCTGAAAGATCACTCCTCCCTAAGTTATCAAAAAATAAAGGGCAATTAAGAGTGTAGATAATCTACTAGTAGCGCTGGTACACAGAGAAGCAGAGCTTTACTGGCAGATTTGTACTGATAATTACCTACCCAAAGACAGTTGTTCTTAATTGGCAAAAATATTTATTTATATTGCAGTATATGTATGAAGCATTTTTCTCTGTTTTTGAAATAGAATTTAAAAGTGCTCTTTTCTGAGTCTAATAAAGGATTATGTTTGACATTTTTTAAAAAAAGGTGCAGCAGGACATAATCAATGTTCCTACAGTCTGACTGGACAGATGGGCGTGACAGCAGCGCCAATTTATACTCAACTGAAAGACTGCTGTTGGCCAATATTTACTTAATTTGTTGTCACTACCACTCTCATCCAAATGAAACTGCACATTACATAAAATACCATACTCAAGCCTGTCATTTTTCTTTTGTTAGCTATGTTCATGATTATTTTACACAATTTAAGGAAGAAAAAAAGGCAATGGGACTTATAACAATGTACAAACACTAAATTATCTTTCACACAATGCAGTATAAATGGCAAAGACCTTGGCAAGGAAATCTCAGTGTGTTACTGTTGAGAGTTTCAAGCCTGTGGTGTCAGATTAATGTCTGTATGGTTTTGCTTGGCTTTTTGTGTTGTTACTGTTGTTGTTTTTTTTTCTTTTTCTCTTCTTTAAAGTCTTTATTTCTAGAACATCCCTGGGTGTACATACAAGATACCTTTTATAATTCAGCATCTGAAGGTCAGTGACTTAAGTTAAACTGTGCATGCTCTAAAATATCCAATAAATAAATAGAAGGACAGACTTAAAGAATAGGTGGAAAGCATATTTTAAAATAAACTTGTTATATTAAAGTCTTCCCTCAAAAAAAGCATATATGAATCTTTATTTTAAAATTACTGAAATATCTAAAAATATAGATAAATTGCATTTAAGTAAAAGAAAGTAAAAAGAAAGTATAGGCTGCTTTTCAACTGAGAATCAGAAGCCCAGTCCTAAAATACCTAGTATGAGTATTTTAAAAAGCTTCCCTTTGAACCAAGAACAATTGACATCCTAACCACAGTTAGGATTCATTGTCCTCCTTCAAATATTTTTCTTGATTTTAAATAACTTACCTGCTAACCTACTAAAAACATCAAAGTGGAAGAGATATTAAAAATATATTAAAGACTATATAAGAGTACTATGTAAGCTAAATACTGTGTAACAGAACTAGCCAAACAATTCTCTTAACAGATGCCTAAGGGAGCTAGCGATTGCAAAAACTAAAACAAAAGACTGTGTCTGCGTCTTGTCTTCCATCTCAATATAAAGTTTTCATCTTTTGGAGGTTTCTTGTGGTTTAACCTCAGGCAACATTTAAACCCTATGCAGATACTCTCACATTCCTCCCCCTGTCCTCTCCCTCCCCCTTATCACGTAGGAGAGAATCAGAAGGCTGAAAATAAGAAAACTGGTGAGTCTCATAGATAGAGCAAAAACCATGCGTAGAGGCAAAGTCAAATACAGAATTCATTCACTGCTTTCCATGGCAAGTTCAGCCATCTCCAAAAGAGCAGGGCCCCATCATATGTAACTGTTACTTGAGCAGACCAACACCATCATGGTGAATGTCCCCAGTTTCTCTTTCCACCTTTTAACCTGAGCATGATGGCACATAGCATCCCTTTGGTCAGCTGGGGTCAGCTGTCCTGGCTGTGACTCCCCTCAGGTTCCCCCACACCCCCAGCAGAATCCTTGGTGGGGCAGTGAAAGAGGCAGACAAGGCCTAGATATAGTGCAAGTAGTGCCCAGCAATAACAAAAACATCTCTATATTATCTATATATTCAGCACAAAACCAAAATACAGCCTCATACTAGCCACTGTGAAGAAAGCTAACCAGCACATAGGGTTAGGCTGTTTTTATTATTTCCTGGGTGATGAAAGAAACATTGCATAGGATTTTCAGGAATCAGTTTGATGGAATTCTATGTGACAGTACAGGTAAAAACAAACTTCTCTCTTCAGCTTTTTTGATTGTAGTTTGGGGGAATCTTATTATTTAATGAATGTATTAACAAGTATTGCAGTACCTTGATATACAAAACCAGAAATATTATATTGCATTCTTCTACCTGGTTTCCAATTATTGCAATGTCCAGGAAGAAACATGCCAAAATATCAGCTTTTATAATACTCATATTAATACTCTGTAGACATACCTTTATGTTCTGGAGGTAACAGCAGTACTTCGGCATGCATTTTTTTTTATTAAAATGTTTGGAGGAAATTCTTGATAAACCTGCTTGCTTCTTCAAAGTAGGTCTAGTTCCTAGTGTCTGTGAAAATTAATAGAAACTAAGTTATTTAAAAAAATTTATCACTGCAGATACACTCTGTTAAAATATTTTACGGCAGTGCTCACATTTTTAATAGTGGTCAAATTACATCACATCATGAATTTCCCATGGGCTGAGAGAGATGTAAGTCCAGAGACTTTTCTTTCTTTTTCCTCCACTTCTGAGACTGTCAGTGCCAAATTATTTTCTATTTCAAAATCTGAAACATATCTTTAGAAAAAAGACTTTTCAGTATTATACCTGAATGATTTCACCACTTCTTTATCAATCATAATGTGTTGCAGTAAAGGCTCATTATTTTCAATTACAAAGATTTTTCTGAATTACAGTGGATTTTATGTAGCTGTTTGCCATCAAGCAAAGTTCTTCTGTATTTTTCTTCTGCAACTTAGGACTTTTGAAACTGATGAACAATTTATATGCAAAATAATTTTAACATTTCCCATTATGCAAATATAAATGAACATTTTCCAGTACAAATACTTTCTGGGCAAGCAAAAGTACTTTTTTGAAAAAAAAAAAAAACAAACCACCATTACTTAAAAAGAGCATATAAGGTATTGTTTTTCTTAAAATCATTACTTGAAGGTAATGGCTATATAATTAAGTCTTATTCTTACTATCATAGCAGAAAAAAATAAAACCTTTCCTTTCTTGTTTAGAGGAAGTTGTTAGTAGAATGACAAAGCTATCACTCTCAGACCAATGTAATCTTTACGAGTGGTAATATTGAGCAAGCAGTTCTAAGACATATTATAAGAAATCTCTTATTGATGAAGCATAGTAAATCTGAAAGGCATTTGGTCCTACAAAGCAAAAAGGATAAGGAAAATAGGAGCATAAAATTGTAAACTGTAAAACTGAATGCATTTTGAATTGACTATTACTAAAAAGTGGTGTACGTGGATAAGTAATCTAAAACATAACTGTGATCATGTAAGAAGGAAAATTTTCATCATAAATCATGGTCTCTTATAAATAATTCAGATTTGTATAGACAGGAGTGTTGTCCAGATCATCCACAAAGCAGAACAAATAATGAATATTTCTTGACAGGATTGACCAAGTGACATGTAAGAACTGAAGTAAGAACACAGCATTTATATCATATGTGAAATTGAAATGCTGATGTTTTTCAATGGAAATATACAAACTTAAAAACACAGGAAAGCTTATTATCCACAATTCATATAAAAACACTCAAAGCTAAGTTTTCAAAGTATATTTATTTTAAATCAGCCATGTAGCCTGCAAAATCATTGTAGTATAATCTCTGTATTTGTATTTTTGAAAGTTAAAAAATGCTATTCTTTTAGGGAAAATTATTTTTTCCATTTCTTTGTCCATGTGATTTTATCCTAAAGTTTGTCTTTGAAATCTGGCTAAGGTGTTTTGTTTATTTTCTTTTGAGGCAAGAGCCTGTCCTGCCCATGTTTTCCACTTTAGCTTGCCTGGGGGCCTCATGTTTGTGGTTTGAACTATTTGATCCCAGAGGACAAACACATTTGGTCAAAAGCTTTATCACTGAAATCTTAGGCCACTCTACAGTTAAGAGAAATGCAAAGCCCCTATTACTTATTCCATCTAAAATCTCATTGTTTCTTTGTTCTGTAGAAGAAATCAACTGGCAACAGGTCTGTACTCAGTCAAAAACAACAGAAACAATCAGGAGCAATCTTTTTCAATGTACTGTAGGCACTTGGGCTGTACTTTATATTTTCCTGCTCCTTTTCTAAATCCCATATTATGTTGGCTTATCCAAAATAGGGTCAGAAAAGTGACGCAGAATCATGGAATCATAGTTCTAACCCTACTGCCACAGACAGGGACAGCCAGGTTGCTCAATGTCTTGTCCAACCTGGCCTTGAACACTTCTGGGGATGGGGCATCCACAATGTTTGGGCAACCTGCTCCTCACCACCCTCACACTAAAGACTTTCTCCTAATATCTAATCTAAAACCACTCTCAGTTAGAAGCCACTGTCCCTTGTCCTGTCACTACAGTTTGTGAAGAAGGATCCCTCTTTTGGCTTTCTTCAGTAGGCCCTCTTCAGATACTGGAATGCTGCTATGAGGTCTCCATGGAACCTTCTTCAGGGTGAACAGTCCCACCTTCCTCTTCCCATTCCATAGGAAAGGTGCTCTGTTCCCATTAGCAACTTCATGGCCTCCTCTGGACTTGCTCCAACAGTTCCGTGTCATTTTTAGTTTGGGGTCACCAGAACTGTACACAGTGCTCCAGGTAGGGTCTCACAAGAGCAGAGTGGAGAGGAAGAATCACCTTCCTTGACTTGCTGGCTGCACTGCATTTGATGTTGGGCATAGGCCAAGACAGTGGCACAGCTGACCAGGAGAAGGGGATGTATACACTCTGTGCATCAACAAAATATTTTAATTCTTCTCAAGGTTTTTTCCCCATAGGATAGCTAAACAATCAATTCCTCCACAAATTTAAAATTGGTATCTGTATATTTTTACCATATTTTGGTTTGAGGCAATTTAAGAGGTCGGCTTTCTGGAAAGAGTTGTCTTTCCCTATGACATTAGCCATTCCAAATACAGATTCCACCAATAAGGGACAGATACAAGGGCTGGAATTCATGGAGGGACTTTGCCTTGCTCCCTGCAGGAAATGACAGACACAGCAAGGCACAGCAGCTGGGCTGGGACAGTTGGTGCCTCCTCTCCTTGGCTGGGTGCTGCTGGTGAGCTGCAGGAGGCTCAGACCAGAGTCTGGCCTGACCCCACCCCACCTCTCCCTGCACAGCACCACAACTTAACACAGGAACCTGTGGATTCACCCCAAGGCAGTCCAAGATACAAAGAAGGAACAGAAGAGAAGGGAAAAAACCCCAAAGCAGACCCCAAGTGAGAAAGAGAGTTGAGTTTTGGTGCTTCCAACTTTTCAGGGAGCCAAGGTCTTGGCTGCAAGGTATTAGAGAGACAGTGACAATTTAGATAGATATGGAATACCTGAACATTTTGGGTTGCTCACACATCCTGGAATAAATGAGTTACTCTTATGAGACCTTCGGTTTAACATGACAGTGCTGAAATACCTACACTGCCTGAGATACAGAACAACATTCAGAAAGTGATTACAATTAAATTTAAAGAACTAATGGAATAAAGAATTCGGTGCCATTGAGATAAGTTCTCATCTGGGTATTGTCAATTAAAAACAATAATATTTTAATTTAGAATTTATCCTCTTTCAAAAGCTGCTCTGGTTATACTTGTATCTGTTATAACACAATGTTGTACTTCAACTCATTTTTTTATCTCTTAATACTTACTTCCTGTGAAAACTCATATGAGTGACATTTATGGTATACAAATGCAAGAGTCTGGAGAGCATTAGAGATGCATAAACAGACTGAACTTCTGTAACTCTGCTAGAAATGGAAATATTGGTAATTTCACTGCCATTTTTTGATATTAACTAACACATAGCATTCCTAAGACTTCTGATATTTGTAACACAGTTGCATTATAGACAATAATTTCAAGCAAATTCAAACAGATTCAAATTTTGACAAAGTGGTGACATTTTTTTTTTTCCCCTTAAAAGAACCAAAACCCCAGACATTTGTTTTGTATTTGTTTTTGGTAATGAGAACTCCTATCTCATTGCTCAGCTTACCTAAATAATTTTTCTTTCATTCTTTGAACCTTATCTTTCTGATTCAGAGATTTTTAGGGTGGAAAAGAAAAAAAAGTGTCAAAACCCCCAAATCCTGAATTCCGACTTTATATAAAAGACATTAAAAGAAATCACTTTGGCTTGCCGCTTGTCATATGTGATTTCAATATGGAAATCATAGCAAAAATAGACTTGTTTTTCCTGAAATTTGAGATGGAAGAAAAAAAAAGTAAGTTTTCAATTTTTTTGCTGTATTTTGTAAGGGTGGCTAAGATCATTTTGGAATGTTCAAAACCAGCAGCTGACAACAATTTGCTTTACAAAATAAATTGAAGTATTTATAAAGACGTGTTCTTCAGACACATGGAAAATTAAGGCAGTTTAGATGCTACTACCACTATCCTGAGAGGAGTTTTATAAGAACATTAAAAAGGTATATAAATTCAGAATAAAAATATGTCTTTTTTACTCAAATTTATAAACACATTAGATTATGCATATATATGATGATGTTAATCCTAAGAAACCTGTTCCACTAAATAAGAGTGATCTTCATTGTTGATAAACATTTAATGCCAGTGTTTTCAAGGTTACCTATGCTCATCTGAACAAAAACTGAAATCAAGATTAATAGGTCTGCAGCAATAGCAAATTCCTCATGTCGTACCTGTTTTGGTGGCTTGTGAAAATGCTTTCTTTGGTTCCATTTTAAAATAAAAAGTATTATATTAAAAAAATTCCAAAACTATACACGAAGAGGGTGCTTTTTTCCAAGCTTTTTCTTTTTATGGGAAAATAAGAAGTTTCTCCTGCACAACTCTAAGAAGTCACAGAACTGCTTTTATATTGCAATGGAAGCTCAGAAAGAGGGAGTTGGAAGGCCTATAAGCAGTTTTACGCCATCCTCTGTGTAACAGGAAGTGATGGTGGGCTGGATGTGTATGAACAAAATTGATCCATGGGATAAAATTGTTCACACACATCTCCAAGATATGTCCTTCTCACATGCTGCTGTTTCTCAGGAACTGCTCTATCATGGGTCTTTTCCCACAGCGAGCAATCCTTTCAGGAATTGATTGTTCCCATCATTCCCACAGAAAGCAGCTGCTGCCAGGAAATCTCCTGCACGGTCTCCCTTCAGAGAGCTGCAGTTCTTGCCAGGAACTCCAGTGTGGACTTCTGCAGCATCTTTCAGGGTATGTCCGTCTGCTGCAGGATGGGGTCCTCCTCTTGCCTCGGAGGAATAGCCTGCTTCACCATGGTCCTTGGGGGAACCTCTCCTCTAGTGTCTGGAGCACTTCTTCTCCCCCTTTTTGGCTGAACTGATGTGTTTCTTCTGTCTTACACAGCTTCTATGCAGCATCTCTCTTAAATACCTTAACTACAGAAGTACCACTGCAGTTGCGGATGGGCTCAGCTTTGGCTCAGCTCAGTGGTGGGTTTATTTTGGGGTCAGCTAGAAAGAGCTATGTCCAACCAAAGGGCCGCTCCTGATGGCTGTGCCTTCTTCATAGTGGAGTTTGCATATGTATACATGCAAAAAATACAGCCCCAAATGAAAAGCAGAGAGAATTTCTGTTTCCTCTGTGTTTGTCTTAATTTTCCACCTTCCTGTTATGAGGAACTGCATTTGAAAATACAGTTTCAGATTTATTTTTAAAATAAAAGCAGTCCAATCCTGTTTTCAGCAGAGGATCATTTGAAGTTAGAAGGCATCCCTTGAGGTCATCTAGTCAGACCATCTGCTCAAGCAGGAGCAGCTATAACAGTTTGACAAGGAATGTGTAGAATCAGGCTTTGAATATCTGCAAGAATGAAGATACCACAGTCTTTCTGGACAAGCTGTGCCATGCTTGACCACCCTCACAGTAAAAGTAAAGGTTTTTCTTTTTCAGATGGAACTTCAAGTTGTTTTAATTTCTGTCTCCTACCTCTTGTTCTTATAATTTATCATACCTAAAAGAGCAAATAATGAAGCAGATATCTTAAGTAATTTAGGAGTTACTGTCAAATATGTAATGTAGTTTTAATGCAGAAGAGGAGACTGTCTCTCAAACTGAAAGAAGTTTCTTCCTGCCAGGTCACAGAAAAGTACAAGGACGTTGCAAAATTGATCAGTCCAGATTTTCACTGTCATGTCTTTGATTCTCTAACTTTGGGGGATACTTTTTTCCTTCTAAAGTTCTGAGTCAGCTATTGACAGAGGAAGGAGGCATATTTAAAATGCTTACATTGGCCCAAGCCCAAAGAGGCTGTTATGGCTAGATTATAGCCCCATTAACCAAACTGCCTGTAAAATCATTTGACTTGGCTAATGTCTCTGATTCCAAGGTCTGAGAATGTCTAAACTCATTTCTAAATATTGTAAAAGTTAATTAACTTTATAGTCTGAGTTACATGTCTATTAAAATGGATAGATCTGGATTACTGTTTGGATATAAAATAATATAATTAGTGTTGCTGAAAGGTAGATTGCAAATCAGCTTGGTGAAATCCTGAGAAAATATGACACCAGAAGAATTCCTTAATAGTTTTTTCTTTAAGAGTAATTACAGAAAAGAGTACTCATGTTTGTGACATTGAGGCAAAAAAGCTGCTCATCCTAATAATATCTTTCCTTTCACTCACCATTAATTTGCTACAGATGGATCATAAAATTATGAGGAATCTTCATAGAGCCTAAACTGACCCTGAAATGAGTTATAATTATTATATGTTAGATTGCTGACAAATTTTTTGCTTTGAGATTTTAAAACATTCTGGCACAATTAATGAACGAAAACTATACAGTGTTTCTATCATTATCACTGCTTTGTACGGGAAACTCAAAAAACAAGGTTAAATGCCCTGCCAACAGATCCTGTTTAGTCAGGAATTCCTAAGAGGCAGTTATTCAGCAAACCAATTTCCACCACATCTGATTATTATTCATCTCTACATATGCATTGATTTTTGTGAAGAACTTGCACAGTCTGCAATGAGCAAAGTGAAACTATTCAAAGACAGCTAAGTTAGTGAAAAATGAACTAGTTTTGGTATTGGAACAATATAATCATATTGTGTGGCTGCTGCTGGGAAACCCAGCAGAGCTTTGTATTGTGTTGTACTGTATTGAGTTGGATTATTCTCTTGCTGTGAGCTGGCTGCCACTGGCTGTATGTGCCACAGATGGCTCAAGAGAAAAATGTACAATTTAGTTTGGAGTTACCCGCAGAAACAAGTCAATGTCATAGATATAATTCCTAGGAGATGAAAGACTTTAGCAGTCTATTAAAAAGATATATTTATTTACTTATTTTAAGTTTAGAGTATTGAGGAGGAGCTGCATAACAACCATCATAGTTTTTTCTACAAAAAATGGGTAATAAAGACAGACATCATGTTTCCTACTATAATAACCAAGACAATAAAGTATTGGTATGAATTACATTAAATACAGGAGACTAGGTTTGACTAACGTGCTAACCACTCTGTTCTCCAGGGAAAAAAGCTTCTACATCACCATCTTCAGCAAAAGCAGTGTTGTTCATCACACCAAATGAATAATGGCAAGACGGAAGGACTAGAGGAAGCTTTGGTTTCAATTGGTTTCTGCACACTAATACATTTCCTAAAACTGCTATAAATTTTTATGGATGAATTACTTTATCTGAAAAGCTCACAGTGAATTACAATTTGTACAAGGGTTTTCTCTCTGAGACTTAATGTGTGTTTCTCTGTCTGTTGAACCAGACTTCAGAAAGGTTCTCCAGAGATGCTAGGCATCATTAAGGATAGAAATAAGCTCTTCTCTCTTTCGCTGAAAAACTATATTGCTTTAATGTAGTAATGTCAGTGTCCTTTTTTTTTTCTATTTCATTTTCATTGTCTATATCTAGCCTCTAATTATGGAATTAGCAAGGATGACCTTAGGAATGCATTCAAATGGAAAATTCATATTTTTTTTCTGTGACAATATTCCCCTGAAAAAATAAATATGTAAATTTTAAATACCAGGCAATTAAAAGAATTAACTGGAAACAACATGCTTTATCAAAATACTTATTTCAAAATCTGAGCACTTGATGTGGCTTATTATTTATGTGGAGCTAAGTCAGTTTACAGGAATAAGTACCCTATGAGGGCTGCACATTTTAAAACTGTTCTCACAGTTCTTCTGCCTGCAATTTTAGAAAAAGGGAGTTTTTGAACCTACAAACTGTGGGGAAAAACTCCACAAACTGTACAGACAGCTACAAACCATATAAATCAGAATGCATACAAAGAGCCTTTGAAACTCAGCTGTAAAGCAGTACTACTTTACTCCTTTACAGTCTGTCCAGAGAAACACTCTGTCCTCCATCTACTGGGATTTCACACTGTTTTGGGCTGAGGACCATTCTGGACTTTAAAATATCTCATGATCTTCCACATATGAGGACATTATGATCTGCATAGATTGAATACCAGAATCTGAAAAATATTGTCAGGCTATTTTCCTGATTTTGTGCTCTCTTAAAAAAAATTCCCCAAACGCAAAATATGGTTATGCCTCCTCCTTTTCTGCCTCTCAGATGAAAAGTAAATACCACAACTTTTCTAGGCACTGAAGACCTTCCCAGACTTTGGGGTGTTCATTTGATGCTCTGTTTACACTCACAGATTCCAACTTGTACACCCGTTGTGCACAAGTACAGTTCCATAATGAATATCCAATAGCTGAAGAAGGAGAGCAAGAAGCTGGAAGACATTTGGAGGAAGTCCCCTATTCTGGATACAACCTAGCCTATCCTCCTAACAGTTTTGACAAACACACCAGAAAAGAGGCAAGGATGTGTCAGTTTTAACATGCAGAGAGCTCACTGAACTTTGATAGAAGTGTTAGCTTGGTTTGGATCTTAAGTATAGACCTATCACATCATCAAATCATCGAGACATTACAATGCACATAATAGAAAGGTGGCACAGGATCAGTAGTGTATAGTAACATTTTTAGACTTAAATTATCTGCTTCTTTAAGCAGAAGAATGATGAGAAGAAAATATAACCTGTTTCTGTTCTTTCATGCTAATAAAACCTGAATGTTATGCGTGAAAGAGGCAGTGGGATTTTGGTGACATATATTTTATTGTTTATTAGACTTTTATTTTACATGTACTTAGATTTCTGTAATGGTTTGGTTATTTGTTTTGAATATCTATTTTTTTCTGGCAGCTTAATACCAATTCCTTTTCTAAAACATCATTCACATTAATGCAGTTGTGTTGAAGAGACAAAGCTTCAGAAGCAGATGGGCTAGTAAATCCAGAAGTAATATTGGTGCAGCTTTTGTATGTGTGCTCCATCACTCAGTTTATAATTTTGTCTTCCTTGAGAAGTTAGTTTCTAGCTTTTTTCTATTACTTATGTTTCGAGATTTTAATTTCATGATATATAATTTTTGACAGAAACTTACATTTTTTAGCTTAAAAAGGACATTCTAGCACAGTGATAGCCTATCTAATCTCCTCTTCCTGGATAATTTATGCACATTCCTCTGATTTAACAAAAAACACCCATCTTCATATTGTAATAATGACTCTAGGTGCAACAAGGTAGATGTAAGATTTGTATTCTAATTTATTTTATGACATTTACTTTTTACTGTACTAATTGATGTTGCCTAATTTTTCAATGTTTCTTTCCATCAGTGAATCATCTTATCATAGTTCCTTCCTAAATAGCAATTAGTAGTGTGAGATAAAACATGCAATGGATTTTTAAAATCAAACTCCTCATCCTACCTCCATGAAATAGAAAATTCATTAAAAGTAATTATGATGTTATAGTATGCCAGAACCAGTACAGCAGAGAGTGAATAATTTAATTAAATAGAGGTCTTCTGGTTAAACAAATCTTTCTATTTGTAATACAGATGGAATTCACAAGCTCATATGACTGTCCAAGAGAAAACCCTAGGATTTGATTAATGACCCATGTTCTTTGTTACAAGAACAAAACTATCTTGTAATATAGTAAAGACAAAGTACAGTCAGGTTTTCAGATGATATTGTGCTTTTTAGTCCTCTCATGTGACTAATAAAGTGACTCCTTATACAAGAGTGAAGCTGAGTAGCATCTGAAGGAATCATATTACACTTTTCCTGCCTACAAAAGAAGTCATACTAATGCAGGATATTTGTAAATAAAAGCCATAAGGTATAAAATGCTCTCCCCTTGCTACATCCACTGATTTGACCCTCAGCATTATTTTAAAGCAACTTTGTACCCAGCACAGACCAGTTGATTTATACTGCATTTTGTACTACAAATAAAAATGTAGTAATTCTACACAAAAATGTCAGGTTGGTATATATTTACCTATATTGGTTGATCACACAGGATGAAATATTGCATTCCACAAGGGAATATAATGGATAATCATTTATTCTGCTAGATAAAAAAGGAGTTCAGGGAAGCATTTCTGTATTTTCCTATTTCTCTATTCCAGCTAAGTGTTCATTGTAAACTTCAGCTAAGGATGCAAGTAAGACACTTTCATTTATAAGTGTTTACTTCATCTGTAATTTTACACAACATCAAATTTAAAGGTTTTATGTTATCGTAATTTTCATTCACGTTTAGTTTCTGTGATCTAGAAACAGAACTACCTAATGTCATAAATAAGGTTTCTTCTAGGCTTTGCTGTCAGATATTATTGTAATGGACAGATTACACAGCATAAACCTTTTTCCCCAGTGTAAGATGCTGCAGTACTGCAGCAAACATTGCAGTACTGATATTAATAGTAGTTCAAGATTAAATGTTCTCCTCATTGTCAGTGATGGACAATGAGGACCTCAGTTTCAATTATCTTCTGCCAACATCTAAGAGTAATGAGCTCTGGTGCCAATCCAATGGCAGGAGAATAAACAGTAGTTTTATACCTACCATAATATGTGCAGTTCTATGTTTGCTTGCATGTTTTTGCAATTAAATGTACAAAGTATATGTGATCAAATATACCCAAGTAATTTACTAAAAGTCAAGCTAAATAAAGCCCTCTCCCCATCTCAACATTTCTTTCAGTTTTATACCTTCTCACAATGTTTGTGGATTTAGACCATGAATATTGTCTTTTATTATGTAACTAATGTTTCTTTCTGTCAACTGAAACCTCCTATAAAAAGAAAAAAATCAGAGAGCTTGATGCCTGTAGCACTCATAATTCTGACCTTCACTGTTTTCAACCATAAAAATCAGCACCCTTCTTGAATTATTTTAAGCATCAAGTTTCATCTCTGAAAGAAGGGTTTATGAGGAAGGAATTTATGCATAAAATGAAAAATTTTCATTGCCTGGTAAACCAGAGCTGTAACAGGAGTTTTGAACTGAGGTGCTCACTCCTGATTATCAAACTTCTGTTCTTCAGTGTATAGGTAAGTAATTAAATTTCTCAACCTAAGAAGCCATTAGGATAGTAAATGAATTATTTCAAGTATGTTTGTAATTAATTTGTTCAGTGTTTGATTTATTTATAAACATAAAAATATGTAGAGGGGGGTGATACTCTGTGTGAACTCTGTGTAAATGCTGAGTAAACAGAAGTGTTGATGTGTAATGTCTATCTCTTCTTCATTCCCTTTTTTTTTGCAGCAGTAGCAGCATCCTAGTGAAGTGAGTATACAGTAAGACCTTTGACAGTAGAGGCATGTGTAACCATTCACAGTAAAAGCTTGGGGAGAAATTGGCCACCCCTGCCAGTAACACAAGCTGTAACTTTCACCTTGCTTCACTGCCTGAAGTAGCTGCCAAAGTCCAGTGCCCTCCTGCATATGAACATTTCTTTTGTTTCTTCTGTTATGGTTCTTCTGAGGGATAGGATTTAATCCCTTTCACTTTTAACATGCAAAGGAACAGTTTACTTCTGCAGCTGGGAGAGGAAATTGCTTGTTTATTTGGACAGCCTTGAGGGATGCAATGAAATTAGTGCAGCAATTTGCAGTAACCTTAGGGGAATACATGCCACCAAAGATTGCTAAGTACAATACACTTTAATTGGAACCCTCCAGCTTCCAGGACACTGTCTTAATCATAGATGCTAGGACCAAATGGCACAGAACAGGTTGTGGCCCAAAATACCATGAAGTGAGAGGATAGTTCCCTTAACTACTCTCTACATTGAATCATGATTGCAATGAATAATTCCCATTTCTACTCTAGTCAGATAATACTATGATCAAAATAGGTTATGGAGGTAGCTTTTGGGACTCTTCTGAAACAAAACTTAATATCATCAGAAGCTGTATATCATAGTTGAATTTTTTTTAGTGCAAGGCTCGCATTTTGCTTATAAATACAAGGTAGGATAAATACTGAAGTTGTGATGGTTAATCATATATAGCCCATGTTCAAAATATTTGTGATGCTGTAAAGGAGTATGTTTGCCAGTTCTAAAGATTCAAAATGCATTGATCGGGACAAAGAAAATACTTAAAGTTAAAAAAAATGTCAAGGAAAAATGTGATTTTTAAATGCTTTTTATTAACATTCCATATTTTAAATCACAAATCACATTTTTAAACTTTCACCTAATCTCTAAGGATTTAAAGTATCATTTTAGATATGTTTCTACTGACTTCTGGAACTGGGGTATTATGAAAACCACTAGATATTCCAAGATTTGTGGAGGAGATTATGTGAATTTCCAAGTTCTGACAGTATCTCCTGTTCAGGAAAGATAGAAATGTGTCTCGATATGTGTAAAAGACATCAAAACCAGTAAGAAACACATTAAAACATATGTCTCGAAAACAAATATCAGTGTTATAGACTGTCAGTGAAATGTCCCTTTAGATGTGTAACATAAAATTATTTGGGTTTAGAGCTAACATGTAAGTAAGGTGTGCTGTGCCTCAAACTGATCTGGGCCATCACAGGAGTTGTCCGCTCTTCCAGACACAATTTGGGTCTATAAACTTACAAGTCACATGAACTCCTGGATTTCAAAGTAGCATTATTATCAAGGTATATTTCCCTCAAACCCACCTGCTTATCATGTCTTATACTGTAGCTGTTAATGTATCATAAATTACAGAGGACTAGGGAAGCACAAGACAATAATGAGAATACATTCTATGTGTTTCTACTGTTTACATACATACATACTACAGAAAGACAAATTGAATTTTCTGACACATATTGCAAAACAAAGCCTTAATTCTTTGCTGTAAGGATTATTACTAGAAAAGGCAAAGTGGGAAAGAAAACTGCGTAAAAAATATCTTCTCTTGATATGAATGATAATATGGATCATATAAGCAGAAATTCAGATAGTGTGAAGAATATCTAGTTCTGGTTGGATATGATCACATCACAATTCATGCTGTTAATGCCTTAAGCAAATGCCTTAGTAGTAGTGTCAAGGTAGAGGCTTTCTCCAGTTTCCAGAGGGAGGGAATGATGCGTAAGGTTTTAGCTTTCATATTTTTTAGATTCTGTACTGCCTTAGTGTGTGACTCTGAACTTCATATAAAGTGTCAGCAAGTTCTCTTCACAGTTTAGTCAGACATAACAATCCTTTTCCAGCCTGAGAACCAAGGACACCATTGCAGCTTCAGGCCCAAAAAGCACAAATAACAGTGAATTGAAGAGAGCAAACCAGGAGGATGGGACTTCATAACCTGAAGCTGTAATTGGACAATTAACCCTGATAAGTAAATGAACCAAAACTTATAAAAGTGTGAAAACTTGTGACTTGGGGTCCATCTCTAGTGTAGTCCTGGCCGGGCTCTTGTACTGCCCAAGGTCTATCCTTTGAAGGCCTTTGTCGTGGTTTGACACAGGAAAAAGAATCTTCTCAGAAGGAAGAGGTCAATTTGGATATTGGCACTTGGAGTGACCAATTGAAGGTGGACACAATTCTGAGAACGCAGAGGGGTTAAAAGCAGAATTCCCAGGAGAACTCGGTCTCTTTGGTTCCGGTCATCAGAGAGTGCAGACCTCCCCTGCCCAGCCCAGGCTGGATGGGGGAGGGGGAGCCATGTGGCCTGGGGAGGTCGGCCAAGGGGTGAAGGATCCAGAACCGAGCCGGGCCAGCTCCTGCGGATGGAAGGGCGGAGGACGTCTGAGTTGTCTTTGTCCCCACCCCTGCCCAAGCTAGAGGGAAAGTGATAGAGAGCCTGAAGACACCTGGAAGTCTGCCGGCAGAGGAGAAGGAGAAGATGGGGGAGATGCCCAGCATGGGAGACGGGAGACAGAGTCCTGGGCCAAGATTTCAGCCATCTGGGGAGTCCGGGACTTTTAACCCTTTCCTGGGAAATGAAGGCTTTGGGAAATACTACTTCTCTTCAATTTGAAGGAAAGAGAGATAGCCTGGGACCTGAGATGTTGGGGAAAGAAGGTTGCGGGGAGATGATGGAGTGACTTTTGGCTGGACTTCTCTTGTCAGCCATAGACTGAACCAATTTCTCCTCCGAGAGAGAGATTGCATTTTGGAGGGATGCATGGTGAGCCAAGAGACCTGCTTCAGCAACTACCAGTTCAGGAATGAACAGAGGAAGTTGAGGAGGGTGTGATCATGCTTCTCTGTCTTCAGGAAGATGAAGATCTCTGTTCTTGGACCCTCAGCCCCAGGGGAAAATGGGGGGGACTGTGGTCCCAAAACTGAGACACTGGACTGTTGTTCCTATTGGTCCTTGGCAAAGCATCCTTAAAGGAGCCCTGTGAGCAGTCTGTCCATGCATGGTGGATGAGCACTGTGACATGGAGAGGAGAGTGTCACATTGGCAGATCCTCTCTGGGTGGTGCCATGTGTGACACGGAAACACAAGGAGTGGCAGCTGTGTTTCCTGGGGGTCTATGGTGCAAGGGAGACTCTTCTGTCCAATGATGGACTTAGTATTGATTATAATGAAGGGTGAATACTTGATTAAGGGTCCAAGTTGTGTCTGTGGTTTTTTGGAGTTGGATGGTGGAAGGAGAAATGTTTTAAAAGTTTGGATTTTGTGTGTGCTTTTCTTTCTTTTTTCTTTTATAGTAGTATAGTAGTAGTAGCTTAATAAAGTTCTTTTCCTTTTTGTTATTAAGCTTGGCCTGCTTTGTTCTCTTCTCGATCGCATTTCACAGCATTCAATTAAGAGGTTGCATTTTCATGGGGGCACTGGCATGACAGCCTTTTAATAAATACATACTTTATTCCTGGAATACTGTCTAGCCTCTGTTCTAGGTAGCCTCTCAAGGCATTGCTATTTCACTTACTACAGATGGAATCACAGCTGGGACAGGGCACAAAAATCACATGCTATATCCTAAATTTTTATTGGCTAAAATGCTATTTTTACATGAAAGAGGTTTTAAGTATGTAACTCTGCCTGTGGACTGTGGCTGGTGTTTAGATTGATTTTAGATGAAGACATGGTTCAATCTTTGGATCAAAATAGATTAGATAAATCCAGTTCAAGGATAAATATTGACAGTGAAGAACAAATGTGACTCATGATGTTTGCATTTCTCAAAGAGAAATATTTTGCTTAAATATTAAAGAGAAGGGAGGTTCAAACTGTAGGTTGTGTTGTCCTTGCCTGTGAATTACTGTCTCCTAAGGTCTTTAATTATTTTTTTAAATTTGGAAATGAATGTTGCTTAGCAAATTACATACATTTGATCACATCTCCCTAAAGATGTCTGAGTGCTAGAAGAAGAGACGTTCAAGCTCACTGATGTAAATACCTGAAATAAGTATGTAGTATTTTTTAGGAGACAATTTTGGATGTTAACCAGTATGGAGCAGGAATCATCTTTCAAGAACTGAACAGCAAGTGGTAGTTTTTCAGATATGAATACTATATTTACAAAATATGCATATTTATTAAATGAAGATAAAACCAACATGGTCTTTATCCCTTGAAAACAACAAGAATATTTTTTTCATAGTAACTTTTATTTTCCATATACATCTTATATGCATCCCCTTTCTTTCTTCTCTTTCACTTCTCTTCCACATCTGTGTCAGGAGCACTCTCTCATGATGATAAGTTCCAGGTTTATTAGGTGTTCCTTATAAGTAATCTCTTAGTAAAATATTAAGAAAAATTGCACTCCATTGTATTACCTGTCACAGAATACCCTGAGCTGGAAGGGATCAACAAAGATCATAGGTTTCAAACCCTCTCCCTTCACAGAACAACCCTAAAAATCACATCATGTCCCTACAAATATTGTCCAAGATTGTCTTGAATCTGTCAGGCTTGATTCTGTGACCACATCCCTCTGGAGCCTGTTCCAGTGCCCAACAACCCTCTGGGTGAAGAATCTTTTCCTGGTATCAAGCCTACTCCTGCCCTGACAGAGCTTCAGGCCATTCCCTTGGGTCCTGTAACTGGGTACCACAGAGAAGAGATCAGTGATTATCCTTCCTCTGCCCCTCATGAGGAAGTTGTAACTGCAATAAGCTCTGTCCTCAGCCTCCTCTTCTCCAGGCTGAAGAAATCAAATGACCTCAGCAGCTCGTCACACAACTTCCCCTCAAGGCCCTTGATGATGTTTATTGCCCTTCTCTGGACACTCTCTAACAGCTCAATGTCTCTTTTGTATTGTGGCCCCCAAACCAGCCCCCAGCATTGGAGGTGAGGCTGCCCCAGCTCAGAGCAGAGCAGAACAATCCCCTCCCTTGCCTGGCTGGTGATGCTGTGCCTGACGCACCCCAGGACAAGGTTGGTCATCCTGGCTGCCAGGGCACTGCTGACTCTTGTTTAACTTGCCATAACCAGACCCCTAAGTCCCTTCCAGCAGCGCTGCTCTCCAGCCTGTCATTCCCCAGCCTTATACCATGTGCAAAATCTGGCCCTTGCCATTTTTAAACTTCATATGGTTATTCAGGTTGGACATAAGGAATTTCTTAACTAAAAGGGCTGTCAAGCACAGGAATGTACTGTCTGGAGAAGTGGTGGAGTCACCATTCCTGGAAGAGTTCATGAAATGACTAGACATGGCATTTGGTGCTCTGGTTATTTGAAAAAGTGTTGATTGATTAAAAGTTGGACCCAGTTACCCTGGAGGTCTTTTCCAACCTTAATTATTCTGTGATTCTATACTGGGTGATTACCCATCCCTCTAATTTGTCTAGGTCTCTGAAAGGACTCTCTTGCCTTCAAGAGAGTCAAGAGCTCCTTCTAATTTAGTATCATTAGCACATTTAGTTTATCTTTGAGTATGGCATCCAAGTCATTTATAAGGGAGTTTAAGAGAACTGCTCCTAAAATGGAGCCTGGAGGAAACCCAGAGCACTAGGTTGATATAACCACATTCACACCAAAAGAGTTAGAAAGTCAAAAGAGTTAAGAAACGCCTCACAATCATTATAGACTCCGTTATTCTATAATTGATTATAGAAGTGTTAATTAGAAGTAATGAAGTTGAAATTAGAGTATAGATGTATAACTGAACTCATATATTATCTGCCTTGACAATACACTCTCTTCTTTGAGTAAGTGTTGACATGACAACCAAAATATTCTCTGGTTTTCTTTAAAATTTCAAAAAAGTTTCTTCTGCTGATTCACTCTACCTCACCAGGTTCTGTGAAAAATCACAATTTCAAAGGAAATCAAATGGCTACTATTAGTTAAAATTTAATATAATTATTGTAATATGTATACAAAAAAATTGCAAGTTTTTATTTTAATTTCTTTCAAGAAATTAAAGAAAAATATTTTTAATGTAACATCTTTACCATTCTTTCTGCGACCCAGAAAAAGAATGGGATACTGTCCAAAAGTCTACTGAATAAAATTAAAATATCATCAGTAAAGATGTAAAAAAGTATTGATACTTTATGACTGGTCTATAATTTTATAGCTTTAGAATTTGGACTTATGAAATATCATGTAGGTGGCAGCAAGAAAATAATTGCAGTTTACAGAACACCATGCACTGATTTATATTGTCTTTATGTTTTGTTAATAATAAATCAATTAGTCTCCAGAAACCATATGATGTGTGAGGCAATTTCTTCCATTGTATCCTTCCTCTCACCCAAGGAGTTTCCTTTAGTTGGTCTAAATTATCCCTTCGACCAAGAGTGCAGATGTCACATGATGAACTGGCTCAGTACCAGTGTTTAGTACTGCATATTAACAAAAGTGCTAAATAATGCAAATTTACTCTCAGTCAAAGCACCTGATTCTGACACATGTCTGACACTTGAATGATGCTGTGGATAAAAGTCAGGGCATCAGTTTTTGCTGAAAAAGAGTTTAGATGGAGTCTACAAAGAGGGCATCCTGTTCTGATGTATGCAGCATGATGAATCACATCAGAACAATGTAGTTCTGCTGAAGGCAATGGGATTATCGGTTGGTATCCAAATATGACAGCTTTAGCTTTGGAACGAGTATTAATAATTGCCACTCACATGGTGCAGCACAGGACTGAAAATATAAAATGATGTCACCTTAATGTTACCTACTTTGTTGGCCTTAGTGTCTAATGAGCAGGTTGTCCAGTGCAATATTGTGCACACAAAAAACCCAGTATGTGAATAGTCCCTTATGACAGAGACATTACTCTTTCCCCAGGCCAATCTTTACAGGCTTATAAGTCCTGACTATAAAGCTGAAAGGCTTGACAGCCCTGCCTAACTGAGCATAGAGGCTCAGAGTTCTTGAAATCCAGCTTAAATGTCTCATCTAAACCCAATAAAGTGTTAGCATGTTTTATAATGGGGAGCTGGTGATTAAGGTAAGCTAAATAAATTTTGCTCTGAATTTAACTTTGAAAGATGAACCAGAGCTGCTCAGGAAGCTGCATATGCTGCTTGTAAGCCACAGTTTAACCAATTATGCAATAAGGTGCTGAGACTGGTTTGCAGTGAAACAAAAGACAGATTGGTAAATCTAAGCAAAACTAATGAAATTGATAAATGGACCCCATAAAAAGTATTACACATACATATACATAGACATAGACATAGACAGACATAGACATAGACATAGACATAGACATAGACATAGACATGTACATATATAATTTTAAAATATATTAGAAAGAAAACGTTTTCATCACCAATTACTATGAGAATTTATGCTTGAATAACTGTAATAAAGTATAGAGGTATTTTGATCCATGTGTCATGGCACTACGCAGCCTTGCATGAGAAATCACTAGATTTGATGGGGTATCCATTCCAAGCACTACTGAAATTACAAGCAAGTTACTTAATAGACAGAGTATTCTGCATATGAATGATTGTGTAAGCAAAGAAAAGTACTGATTTTTTCTTGAATTATTTCTGATATCTGACTGAGGTTGCCAAATGTTAACTAATTTTTACTTTCCAATATTGCAACAAAATTAGGATTTTCAGCTAATTTTCTTAGTTACCCTGAAACCCTTCTTCCATGTTCACACAGTTCCATGAAATGTCTCTGCTTCTGGCAGTCTCTTCTATTTTCAGTGTTGGTGTTTTGTGGAGATAGATACATGCTTTAGCATGTAGATAAGATTTAAAAAATAGTGGAGGGCACAGAGATGCTGGAGACTATGAGGTATTAAAGTATTTTCATGCCTAGTACCAATTGTCACAACTTCTAAGGATAATTGAATCAGCATTCCTTCTTCAGAGCTTTTCTGTTTTTTCCTTTTAAAATATCAGAATTAACTGTGAGGACACATTTCTCTGCCTCAAGAGTTCTTGATTGTTGTAGGCTGGTAATTTTTTTTTCTGCTTTGTAGGGATGTCTGGAATGTTTTCTTTCAGATTATATTGCTTCTAAGGAAATCAACAATTTTCTTCAGAGGTAGCATGTGGTATCATCTTGAATCCTATATTACCTAAAGGGACTGTTGCCTTTTGAAATGTTTCACTATATTTTCCTCCTGATTTCCTGAGTGTAAATTCTGATTTGGAAAAAAAATTATTTCTTCAAAGGCTACTGAAAAGACTATCACATTCCTCCTTTATGGTATTCAAAGACTCCTTTTAATGCATCCAATCTACTGTGAGTATTCAGTCAAGTTAATGTGCTAGCACAGAAAGATATTCTCATATAGATGAGCATTCAATGTGTGAGAATCTGCTATGTGAGAGCAGAGCAGGAATATTCTTACTCTCCTTAATGAGCCAGTCCTTGAAATGATACTGGGCCAGCCAAGGTTAAGATATATGCATTTGAATTTCTAAACAGAAAAAAAAGATAATAAAGTTCAGATGTAGAAAGAAATGGCAAAAAAGTATTTTGAAGAAGAGTCTGGAATAAGCCCAGAAGCTTTTCCATGTTCCAGAAAATCTGATCATTTGTGCTAAATCCTGCTTCCCAGTTTTGTTGGTGGCATCTGTCAGTAAGATTTTCTTTTTCTGTTTTCCCAATAAGTTGCATTCATAGACAATAGCTCTCCAATTTGTGTATATGTTCTTGTGTGCATTTGTAGGGGGTGGGTGGAACATGTAAACAATGCATTCTTGGAAGTATAATATGATTTCTGTCTTTTAATTTATTTATAATTATGTATTGCATAATGCATATATACCTGTATGTAGTGTACACATCTGTGTAGAATTATTTTTATGTCTGGAGCCTTCTGTTCAAGTCTGTGATGGATTTCTGTAACGAAGTCCCAGATAAGAATAGATTGCAACTGAGGAAAATATTAATGTGATGGAGCACCATGCTTCAGAGTTCCTTAATGGTCTAATGAAAATCAGAATTACATGGGAATGTATGAGACTACAACCTCATTTGTAACTATAGACAAGATCAAATGTTTAAGGCATCAGGGAATGCTTTCCACAAAATTCTGTAAAGTAATGAAATTATGATAATTTTACTTCATTTGATTATGTTTTAATTTTACTTATTATGGGTGTAACTAGGAATTTAATGTATTTTCTGATGTGGCAAGCAATAATACTTGCAAATGAGTCTTGAATTGGTAATCTTCTCTCCCCCCCTCAAATCAGGATTTCCTAAAGCTTCTACAAAGCAAAGGTAAATGGCAAAAATTCCTTTATTATAATAAAACAAATTTATAAAGATTTTTCATCTAATTTTTAGATTATTTACTTTATTTTTAGAAACATATATTAGTATTATATATATAGTATATTATTTGTTGTTATTTAATTTATGAGTCCTCTTTTACACATATACCTCATGACCTTTAAATGTTTGTTCATACCCCTGGCTTTTTTTTTCACCTTTGACAGCAGATGAATAGTCTCTCCTGCACTATATCAAATAGCCTTGTCTTTTCTAACATTCTGTCTCACCCAAGGTGATTTCTGAACCTTCTGTGAATTCCTTAATGTCATCTCTGTATTTCACAGTTACTTTTCTAATGTGTCTTCATACTTTAATGGTATCAATTGGGCTTGTACTTAAAATCCTCCAGTCAATTAAGCAGCTGAACCTTAATAATGGTCTATTAGGAAACATCTTGTTTCTGCTAATTTTCAGAGACTGCTCTACCTCTTTTTTTAACTTGAAATAATAAAAGGTTTGTCCACTCTTAATTGAAACCAATGACTCAATTCCTGGCTATTTGAACTGACCCAGGATTTTGCCAGAAAATATCTAAGAGTAGTTAACATTTGCCATTCTTAGCTTAAAATACTTTGGAAGAACTACATGAAGTGCAACCTGAAATTTTGTTAAGAAAACTGTTGCACCACACTTTTCAGAGCAAATTTTAAAACCTGTGGTTCATTCATTGATGTACTATTGATAACAAAACTCAGTGAATTACTCATGATGTGATTCCATGTTTTCTGTCTTCATCTCATCTCACCTTGCTGTTACGACCCAATTGTTAAAAGAAATGGCTCCTTCTCCTCTTTTAGGCTTGGAATTAGATCCTTCTTTTTTTGCCATCTGTGTTTATCTAAAGTTCCTCTTCTGGTGGCTTATGGAAATTTCCTTATTTGTCAGTGTTTTGAGAAAATTAGTTGTGCTCTTTAAGTTCTTGCATTTGCCCCACAAGATGCAGTGATAAGAAGATAAAACCACTACTATCTCACAGCTCTTCCCTTTTACAGCATAACACTAGCTACACAATCCTATTGTCATTGCAGATCTTTTGGGGAGAACAGTGGTTTTTTGCTGAGCATGTTCATTGTCCTTTCTCCTAGCATATGGAGTTATCTGCAGCCATACATCCTGCTTCACTGGCCTCCTTTCAGGGATAAGCTTTCCATCATTAAGAGGCTGAAATAAACCAAATGAAATAAAGAAACAATATAAGATTCTTTAAAATAGTAATTTTTATCAATTTGTGTTCATTCTTCTGGATTACAGCAATTATGAATTTCAATGTATTGTGTTATATGATACAAAATAATAAAATACCTTGAAAAGTTAGGACTCTAGGTAAGAATTCAGAATTGTATTTCATTTTATTTGATTGTTGTCCTGTTACTAGTTACCCTGTTATGATTTCTAGAAGTACCTACTATATATTACAGATAAGTATATTTATATGTTTTTTGTTATTTTATTTTTTATTATTGTCATTAATTAGTGCTATAAATAGATGCAATAGCTAATATAAGTGTCAAACAACACAGTCTTTAGATTTACAGAGATGTGTTTGTGTGTGTGTTTGTCTATATAAATATCTCTGACATATTTTAAAGAATTTCCATGTAAATTGGAAATTATACTGGGATCTCATGATAGTTGGAGCTGGACACATGCTGTGAGATAGCCAAGGTCTAAGAAGGACTTATGATTTCCCCACTGAAATGGTATTAACTATAAATATAATACAAAGGGTAAATGGCTGACAAAGGCATAGCAAGATATTCACTTAGCTGGTGAATAACCTTCTCACCTTTCAATGAGGCTATCAATGTCCTTTTCTAAAATACAAATAAATATGTTTGCAGCTTATCAGTTTCAGCTGTCTGAATATTTCTGCCTTTTAATTGCCTGAAAGGTCTGAATATCTATGTGAAAAATCTAAAGCTTATTTTGGAGTTAGACTACATTGATTAGTTGTATACAATCTTGTATAATTACAGTTTATCCATCTTGCAGCAGAAAGCTTTTTGCATGCTTGGGCTCCTTCTAAGCAAAAGCTCAGGTCATGCAGAAGAGTTTCAGCCAGAACAGGAAGTGAAATGTGTTTTGCTTCCTAAAAATTAAAATAGCAAACAGGTAAGCTTTAAAACCCATTACACATATCTTCCTATCCTTTATACCAAGATACCGTGTCCTACATTCCTTAGTGAAAGCCATGTAAGGCTTTAAAGAAGAAATAATCCAGATATTCTTGTGTGCTCTCAGGTCATGGTTTTCTCAGTCATGTCATCTGTGTGTCAGCACTGACACACAGGTGGACAAATCTCTTTTATTTTAGCTCAGTGCCCAAAGGCAGAACATAAGAGCAGAGAAACACCAGACAAGAAAGAATAAATGAGACTCTTTTTTTGCTCAAGGTCTTGGGTCAAATCGGGTTTTTAATCTTTTTGACATTCTTGATATAAAGAAAAAAATCCCAGTTTAGTTCTCTTTGCACAAAAAGCAGTTAAATGTTTCTTGCCAGTGTATGGACTATTGCTCAGAAAAGGACTTTATTTTGGTCACTGTGCTCCTCTGCCATATTTTACTAATGATGTTTCATTCATTTTTCTACAATGACACAGAAAATTAGAAAGTGACTTTGAAAGATAGTAGCCTTTATTAGCTCAAAATTTCTGCTATTAATGCAGTGCTGCTGTGATGAATACTACAATTTGATATGCGTAAAAGTAGATGAAAGGAATGTGATTCAAAATTTTAGTATATCTTTTTAAGAGGAGATTGGAATGCCTACAAATTAAAATTAAAATAATTTAAAATTAAAATTAAAAGAAGAATGTTTTTACTTCAGTCAGATTGTGCTTTTAGAAGTAGAAAGGCAAAGAAGGCTTGACCTCCTCTACTTGTTTTCCTAATTCCATATTTATTGCAATTTTTTAAACTAAACAGAACTAAAACATTTAGCCTCAAAATAACAAATCATGTTTATTTTTAGGCAGAGCAAAGGTGATTCTTATGTCATAGAATAGCTAGTTTCTGCACTCCTCAGAGATCTGGCTGAATTCTGCTACCAGAAGGAACTGTGCAACAATATAGGAAAAATAATATTGAGTAACAGTAAAACTGCATTTCATATCAGAATAATGAGATCCTTACCACAAAACTGTACTGTCTTGAAAAAAGGGTGATAACAAAATAAAGGATTCAGAACATAGTTACGATAATGATTTAAGGTCAGGAAGAAGTGTCTTATAATGAGAGACTAAAGACACCTCAATTCATTTTGTTTACCAAAAAGTAAATTAAAATGTTACTTGATCTTGATCACTTCATAACTACGTAAAGTTTTTTTGGTTTAAAGACAACTTTCATCTTAAAGTAAAAAATCCAAATAACCCAAACCAAACAAACAGAATCTGTTTTTGAGAGAAAAAAAAGTATTTTAAATAGAAATAGGTTGCAAAGTTTTAATTTATTAATAGATAAATAGCTTCCATGAGGAATGAAGTGGAATTCCATAGTTTGAATCCTTTAGATCAATATTGAGTAAATTCCTTAAAAGTTTTGCTAAGTACCAAATGAATCCCATGGGATACATACTGACAGGAAGGAGCAGATGGAAGAAACAACCCTCCAAAACCCAAACAAATTGCAAAATATTTATAAGATACATAAAGCAGAGGATCCCTCTAGACTTATAATGGCTACTTCTCACTCAAAACATGTGTCTAGGTTCAAAATTGCTCTGTCATTTCAGAATTATATTTCCATAGACTATATCAAATACTAATTTCTAGATTGTACGGTAGTTTATTTGAACGCATGGAAAAAAAGACAGACTAGCTGTAACTGTCATCATCTCTTCAATGAAATCAGATACCATTCTTAACAGCAATCTCTGGCTGATCTATTATACTGTTTTGTGGAAAGATGGAAGGAAAGCAAAAAGGTACTTTGTATATTTGTCTTGGAGCTATCTGGGACAATGTCCTATACAGGATAAACCATCCAGCAAAACCAGGTCATTTTTAATCACCTGCAATTTGACTATTGGGGCATATTATACCCAGAGAAGAGGATAGGGGCAAGATGGTACTGGAGAACAGGAGGCTGAGGGAAGATCTCATAGCAGTCTATAGCTTCCTCATAAGGTGTTCAATGACAGGACCCGAGGAAATGGCCTGAAGTTATGTCAGGGGAGGTTTAGGTTGGATATTAGGAACAGTTTCTTCATCCAGAGGGTAGTCTGGCACTGGAACAGGCTCCCCAGGGAAGGGGTCACAGCACCAGCCTGAGTTCACGAAGCATTTGAACAACACTCTTAGTCACACTCATATTCTTGGGGTTATCTTGTGCAGGGCTAGGAGCAGAATTTTCATGATCCATGTGGATCCTTTCCACTTCAGGATATTGTATGACTGTACCAAACTCACGGTCCCCTTGGCTTGCTGTCCCACACAAAACAGGGTCTGGAAAGTCAATGAACATCATGATTGCTGACCCTCTGTGTCCAAAGTGTGACAAGTGAAATCAATCACCCATGACCAGGATTCATCAAAAAGTTGAGGATGATGTGTGAGCCTTCTCCCAGGACAGCAGCTACAAGTGCATAGGAACCTTTTACATTTGGTGTTATTTACAAATCTTTTATGAGCTTATGAACGCCAAGTTACCACTTTTTAGACCTACAAGTTTTTAGGTCCTGGATAAGCTTCACGGACACTGCAACAATTTATGCTGACAGGTGTCATGATACCAAAGAGTTCGAGTTCTCCACCATCCAGGATTTAGGCCAGGAAAGCATCCACAATCCTCAGTCTGCACAGGTCTGACTGCCTCATGGCAGATGCTGTTTATGGCGTTTCTGGTACCACATGCTCCTTTTTTTGAGGCCCTGCAGTTTGTCATGGGTTATCACCTTCAGCTAGCCTGCTGGGAGGTGGCAAACCTGATCAAACAACTCAGCTGTGTTGGTCATCACTTGATGTACTTTGTACAGGCTGTGTGAAGGCATGGGGAGTTTCTAGGCAAAGTGGCCACTACAAGGTCCAGCTCCTGCCCTAAAAGTAGAAAGTGCACTAAGGCAGTGGAAAAGTGCATAAGACATCTGTGCCCATCTGGTTCAGCACCTGCTCCATCCAAATGCCCACAAACACTAGCAGTAATCCACCATGCCTTCAAACTCCAATAATCTAAAAATACATTTGACTTCCATTTTTCCATCTAAATTCCTCACACATTTGTCAGTCCTTTCTACCCATTCCCTTGTGTTATCTTCTTTAACCTCCTGTGCTCCCTGCAAGATGCAGGTTGAGCTCTTTACACAGATTATGTAGACATTCTTTATTTTAATTTATTACCCACAGTCACTGTCCTTACAAGTTGAAGAGCCCTGTCCCACCAGAAAATATGAATCCCTAATGTTATTGTTCCTCTGTACACACTTTCATCTTCTGTCACAGGGCTTTACATGGCCCACAAATAATATTTTCTCTATTTTTTTTAGCCTTTTTAATCTTTCTCTAAGACTACAGTCTTTCCAAAGTTTTTTGTTTGGTTGTTTGGTTTTTTAAATTGTTTTCTTTCCTTTTTATTTTTTCTTTTTTTTGTTGTTTTTTTTTTTTCCTTCTCCCCCACTATAGAGCTTGGTTTCTTTAGCTTCTTTCTTCGGCTTTTGGTGCAAAAACACCACACCGGTAATCTGCTCACTGCAAATGATGTTCTTGAGAGAGAAAAGAAGGAAAGGTCACCCTCAAAAACTTATTACCTTCTTTCCTTTGAACCGCTTCATTTTCTACATTTAATTGCTATTCTCTTCATTGAGACCCTGTTCTGAGTTTTCAAACTCTTTTGAGGAAAAACCTTAGATTTATTGTTACTTACAAATTCATTTGCTCTCACTGTCACCAATATGTGAAAAGCAGTTGAAATTGTTCACATCTAACATGACTTTAACATTAGAATTTACTAAACCTTAAATTTATTTTTTATCTTCTTTCAAATTTGCTTAAAATGTACATTTAGATCTATAATTATGAAGCTCTACTTATTGAAAGGTGATTCATCTGTCTAACCACAAGTAACTGTGTTGTTTTTCTTTTTTTTTTTTGAGAGAAAATAAGGTGCTATTTGTCACAAGAGTATTATGTTATTATGTTCAAAAAAATATGAAGAATTCTTCCACTGTTCTGCAGAAACTCTTTTTCTTTCTCTGGATAGAAGTAATTTCCTTTCCAATTAATTCAAAGTTCAAGACTAAGGGGAAAATTGACTGTATAATAGTCAAGATCCAGGATATCATATCAGAGAAGAAAGAATGTAACTAGGGAGGAAAGTTGCTCTGAGATTGCTTTAAAAAATTCTATTAGGGAACTATTAACATCTTAGACTACATGTGAACTGTGTAACTCTGAGCAATTTTGATCTTCTCGTTCTGGCTGCTGACTCAAGCTGTGTTGCTGCATCCTGCTAAGGAAAGGACACAGATATCATGGAATATGCACCACGTTTCTTGCTTTTGTTTGAGTGTGAAGAAACATGGAACCAAATATAAAGGACACATTACGCAGTATACCCCACTTCTGCCACAAAGCTCCCAGCTTAGACATCTTTTTGTAAATTGGTCACACTGTCTTAAATATTTTTTTCACTATGGATATATTGAAATTGCTCTTCTCCAGAGCTCCATTGTTTTCTGAAAATTTGAATTTCCTATGAAATTAGTTTGAAATCTATACTAATAAGATGCTTTCAGGCATACATTTCTGGCCTTTATTTTTGCTGGCCTGAAAGTGTGAAAAAAAAGTCAAATTGTGTAATACAAGAATTCAGTAATATATGTGTGAAGAAAAACCAGTTTACTGTGGCATAGTTTCTGTTTCCATAGTTTCCCATTAAGGTTTAAGTGTTTTGCAATAGTTAAACCCTTTCTTTTGCTATTTTTTTAAAACATATGTCTGAACAATGTACAAAAATACTCCTTTCAATTGTTTTCTCTGTATTTTCATGACCACAGGAGTGTGCTGCTCTATCCTTCTGTCACTGGTGATTGATAATACTGTTGAGATGTCCATTGCCTCTACTTGGTTGTGCACCTACTTGATATTAAAATGATGCATATTTTTGGTTTAGACAGTTAGCTTTCCCTGAATGGGGAAAAAAAAAAAAGAAAAAAGAAGTTTGAACTGAATGTCTTGCTATAAGGCAAGAAAATGATTGATTGGGTGAATATAAAACAAGTGGAGGGATGTGTGTCTTCACGTGTGTAATAGGTTGTGCCAGGAGCTGAGGCTGGGTGGGAGATACAAGGGAGGATGAAAATGTGTTCTATTATCTGGGGTATTTTTGCAATATCAGCATGACTGGAAATGTACCTTAGCAAGCTGTACTAACAACTCAGAAAGAATGTGGGGTTCAAAGCACTCTTGTTCACCCTGTATTGTTATTTGAATGCAACAAAAGATGTCTCAGCAATAAAAGCTTTATTAAGATATCTTTAATGATGGGTGCAAGTTCTTATGTAATTACAGTTGTACAGTCCGCCTAATGAATATTTCTCAGTTTTCATTAATATTCTTGATTGGAGGAAATCTTCCTTATTTTAGAGATCTTCTCTATACATTACAATAGCTCAAGTGATCACTGACAGTTCTTAGCAGTCTCTAGCCCCAGTTATTTTGTTGCATTCTTTGGCTTGTTTTTCTTGTCATGGACGACTATTTATTGTTGCTATGTCATATATAAATTTGTGAAGTAAGATCTGAGATGTTTGTGGATAGAAAGTTTTCCTTAATTCTGCTAAACTCCCCACTTGCCTCATATCCACAGTCATATCCGAAAATTTGTTCCTTTTTTCATGTGAATGAAATAATTTCATTAAAATATTCATATCTATAGTTGAATATTTCTGAAATTAAAGTATATTTTAAAATAAAAGTACTTCTAAACGGAAATTTATTTACAAAATTCAGAAAGTCAGACAGCGCTATTAGATTTTTTTCCAGATAGTCCTTTAATACCTCAATTATTAACATTTTCTTGTATTCTTTGTGTACTCAAAACTTACATTAAGTTTTAGGTGCACAAAAAACTCCTGTTGATTTACGTTACTATCAAAAGTGATTTTGACTTCCAGCTCCATCATTTCTGTTTCTCATTCTCATGACACAAGGTGATTATGAATCTGATTTAGTTCTGTGATTAAACTTTCATTTACTACTTAAGGTACAATTTTTCTGCCCAGCTGAAATACCTGTTTCATTCTCTGTCTTCTGAGATTTCTACTCATTGTTACATTTTCAAATATTCTCCTTTTTATTTCAAATATTTACCTTGCAAGTTTAGTGATACTGACTTCCTAGCTTTTCTGTTTAATTTTAATTTATTTCATGATTGGCTAAACTTCCTTTGCTGTATCTGTAAAATGATGTTTGCATAGATCATTATTCATCAATTTAGCTAACTTGCTCAATTAACTGGCATAATTAAAATTCCAGAAATCCCTATGTAATTATTAAAAGTAAGGTTTCACATTTGTTTTATCTGAACTAAATCTACAAGCCACTAACACAACAGATGCCAGAACGAGCTCTATCATTAAAGTGCTGTTTTTCTTCTCTTTTAATTGTACATACTTAACAAAGAGATGGGCCACTACAAAAAAAAAAAAAATCCCAAAACAGCATGTCATGTCATGTCATGTCATGTCATTGTAAACTCAATCAGCTTTTGAAATGGATCATTAAAACTGAATGTTTGGAGAATGATTAATGAGACACATACATAGAAATCAGTGTTAGATTTGTAGAAGAAATATCGTTAATAAATAAGATTTTAAACAAAGAATGTTATTGCTAAAGCAAAAAGTGAAATCTGTTACTCTGTTCTAAAAAAAAAAGCTTTTTCCTTTCAATCTCCTATTGCAGACCTCGCACTTTTCAGGGTATGATGGCAATATCCATTCTAGCAACCTGGTTCCTAACACAATGGAACTCAAACAGATACCTCAAGAATACATGAGTTTTCACGCTGCTGCTACAGCAAAATGTTTACTTACTATCTGCATTCTTGCTTTTGTGATGCAGAATAATACTACTTTTCATCATATGACATGAGGCTTCAGATTTATATATACCATTACAGAAAAGTACGATGATCTCTTTTCACATTGGTAGGAAAACCATTAAGTACCTTTTTCAAATTTCTGCTTTGTCACCTTCAATTTCTTGTCCTTTCCTCTCCAGAGCAACCTCCTATAATCCAATTTTCTTACTAGGAGGTACTTATAGTCATTTGAAGAAGAAGTCACACATTGCTGCTGTGGTTGATAGCTGGTAGCAGAAGGATACTGAGCTGATGATATACAGAAAACATTTATCTTTCTTTTATATCGTTTTGTCTGTAGGTTGTTCGTAAATATAAAAGCCTACATCATGTATTTAGAAACCAGCTTAAATGATATAGTTCTAAAAGTCTTAAACACTCAGTGGGTCAAAATGAAGTGAAAGTTCAAGACATGTACTGGGTTTTAAAATTTAACCACTGCCTATAAAGTAAAATGCAGATCTAGAAAGCTTAATTAAGCATATAGCTTTGAAAGACTTTGCAAATGTTACCATTTGATTGGCAAAACATTTGATTGGTGTTTTTTTTTTTTTAAATAAAAAGGGATGTATATTAACCTGGAGAAAAGGAAGCTGGGGGAAGCCCTTGTCACTCTATAATCCCTGGAAAGGAGGTTGAAGCAAGGTGGGCTTCGGTTTCTTCTTTGAAGTAATAAGACAAGAGAAAAAAGCCTCAAGTTGCACCAGGGGAGGTTTAGGTTGGATATTGAGTAAAAATTCACAAAAAAGATTGTCAAGAGTTGAAACAGGCTGCCCAGGGCAGTGGTACAGTCATCATCCCTGGATGTATTTAAAAGATGTATAGATGTAGCATTTGGAACGTGGTTTAGTGGTGGACTTGGTTAGGTTAATGGCTGGACTTGATGATCTTAAAGGTATTTTCCAACCTAAACTACTCTATGATTCCATATAAAGTCTTATATATTAACATAGGCTACTCTAAGAACTGAAAAATAATTGTAAGTAGGCCAGGTTGCAATCAGTCAAACAAAAAGTCACAGGTGGAGAGATGCTGCTTGTCTTCCTTTTGCTTGTTTGCGTCATTGCTTTTTCTAAGGAAATGTCACACAGAATCAGAAACATTTTCTTCTGCAGAAGATCAAAACTGTGACTACATTGCAATTATCTAAGACAAGAATGCTAGCCTTACACATATTCATTTTAATATCCACTACTGCATATGTGTGTAAGGGAAAAGAGCAGCAGGTCTGTGAAGAAGTGAAAAGAAATTGCCTGACCACCTCTGTATAGAAATGTCAAGAATGACAAAAAAACCCCACCCTATTATAGTTCAAATGTTATGTTACTTGTCTTATGCCACAAATTTCCTGTACTTAAAATTTACTATAAGTTCAGGCTTAATCTTGTGCTTCTGAAATGTTGGGTAAAAGGCTAAGTTCAGATTGTCAAAAGATAAAGAGTCTCAAGGTAAAGAAAATAAGACTGTGTGGAATAATCAGAACATGAGAAAATAATGGGAATTCAGTTTCTTTTTGAACATTATATCTTCTGCAGTTCCAGTTTAATTGCTAAGGTAGAAGTAGGTATTTAGTAAGAATAAGGTAGACAAGTTTTTGGAGAACTGTAAGGCTAAATGGAAGTTTTATATATATTTTTAGTGGGATCTAATGTCTCAAAAATTTTGGTAATTCACTGCAAATTAGTAGTCATTAAACTGATACCTCACTTCTCAGGCTTTGAGTTTGAAAGCCTGTCTCCTAGTGTAGTAAAAAAGTCTAACCTCCTCACCCAGATCCTGCTAATTACAGTAAGTCAGTCATTCATTCAAAGTAATGATGCATGCCTTGAAATTTTATGTTTGCCTTTATCATGAGGGCATAAAGGAAGGAAAGGTCATTGACATACAGCAGTAAGTGTCTGAAAACCATTTAATGAGGTAGTCTGCATAAAAATTAGTTTTGTGCATGTACAATGTATAAAGTTTAAAGGACACATACAGAAGGGATCTTAACTTCTCATAGTGCAGATCCTCAGTTAATTCATTAAAAATGCTAAATTGTCTGTCTTATGAAACAGAAGGGAAGTCTTAAGAATAAAAATCTTGTTAGGATACCTCCAAGAAAAATATGAACATCTCATTCATGTCTAGTCTTGAAATTAAGAAGTTAATTACTTACATAAAACTGTCTAGCTTCCTCAAGAGAAGACAGAACTGGGAAATGTATACCTTATGCATCAAACTATTTCAATATACATCATCTTGGGCCTTAGTCCTTTAGGCAGTAAAATTATTAACAATGAGGGATGAGACACAGGTAGGACAGATCGGGAATTTTAAAACGTTTGGTTTAAACCCAGCTGGCAACTAAAACCACAAAGCAGCTTATTCACTCCCTTCATGGGGGATGAAGAAGAGAATTAGAAGAGAAAAAGTAATATGGAAGGAAAGGAAAAACAAAACAAAACAAAGCAAAGCAAATAATTCTTTCATTAGTTCTTATGGGCAGGGAGGTGTTCAAGCATCTCCACAAAAATAGGGTTTCACTGCATGCATCAGTGACTTTGGAATACAAAAGACATTGTGACTGTGATGAAAGATAATTGGGTCTTTGAGTGAGGCCTCCTCCCTCACACAACCTTCCTCTCTCTTTGCTATTTCTCTGATCGGCAATATGAATTGTTCTAAGACAAAAAACCAGGTGGGAATTGCAAGAACTGTCTCGATGATCACATGATTGATATATTCCAGAAATGCAGGAGTTGTCTGTGATTGACTGAATGTTTGTGATTGACTTTGGTAAACATTGTCCTGCAAAAGGTGTAAAATTTTTTTGGACACTGGACCAATGAGGCAACTGGGCAAGCTGGTCTCTAGTTGTTACAGGACACTTCTGGGTGAATCCTCTCCTCAGCAAAAACATGTCCTGCCCAAAGCCAGGGAGAACTCTGGAGTGGGTGAGTTAAATTGAAAGAGTCAGATATGGAAAGAAAATAATGAATTAGCTACATAGGTACTTCATTTGTTTAATTGGGTATTCTATAAGGCCAGAATCTGTCAACCTGTATATTTCTAGCTGAACTGGCTTATATTATAACCCCTTAGATCTGCTTATACTGCATTGAAATATTTAGATACTGTATTAGCAATAAATCTAATCAACCACAGTAAAAGATGGAGAAGGAAATAATGTGATATGCAAAGTGCTTGCAGTGTATCTAACTGCTGCTCAAAAAAAGTGCCAGAGACTTACCAAAGGAAAAGGTAAGACAGAAATTAAGAAAAAAGGGATCATATCAGAGAATAGTCAATTGAAAGGCAGAATAAGGAACATAAAAGGAAATATAGAAGTTAAAATAGCACATTCAGAGTCTTCAAAATTTCAAGCTAAAACATTGATATTCTTATCTGAATACTGAGACTGACATTTGGAGTAACACTGAGAACACAGAAAGAATCTGAACAAGAGGAAAGGAGCCTATCCAGACCTGTAATCAAAACAGAGACAACTGCAGTTATGGATGATGAAGCAAAGAAAATACATCAGAAATCCATACCATATATACCTAGGGAGCTTGCAAAACTCCAAGAAAATAGCTCTACAGGTTGTTGTGAGTGACTGGTAACCCTGACTTTGATCTTGTTTGTCCAAAGGCCCCAGTCAAAGTGTCAGAGCTCACTGGAATTCACCTGGTCAAGAGCTTTTGCTTAGAGTGACCCATTTATCCAGGCAAGACACTAAATTTTACCCATCTGGGTCACAAAAAAATTTGTTCTGAACAGCTATCCAGTGCACAGTACCAATTCCCACACTGAAGCTAGGTATTTGTAATTTTATTTTAGATCGTGCAAAGTCGGGTGATAACCCACAAAAGCATGGGTCTCCAGTCATCAAAACTGGATGCAAAAAAAATTATTTATAAATTTTAACATAGAAAGGCATCAATATTCACTAGTCAAAAATTGCTTAACTTTTTCATTAATTCATGCTCAACCCCCTGTTTGCTAGTTACGTCCCTTGCTTCTCATCCTAATTAATCTACATGCACAATTCTACATTTGAGTCTGTGGTCTATTTTTAATAAGTGGCCAATGAGTCAGTGGTCATGCTCTTCCACTGATGGAATTACTTTAACGACAGTTACTGCCAGTAACTTTATTTCATAAACCCAGTGGTTAAATTTGTATAAAAATTATATCTTTTAATCAGATCAGATAACTGTGGTATGACAAACTAGATGGGATTACTATAAAAATATTTATCAGTACTTCAGTATGTTAAGTAAACTTGTGCTTCTTTTCAAGAATCTGAAATTTATAAGCATAATGTTAAACTGAAACAGCACTGCGAAATAAGTTATTGACACTCTAGGTATATAAATGAAAAATTTGAGCCTATTGTTTCAAATAAACAGCTTGCTTACTTTTGTTCCTGTACTGAGAGAGGAAGTTACTTGATGCAGAGAAGCACTGTGACTTCTAGAGAATAGAAGTATCTAAGTATCCATCCAAGGATTTTTTGAATAGAATAGTGACACAGAGGTCAAAAGGAGTGTTTATCTTAGGACACCTCTAGGGGGAAGGGAGTGAAAATATGTTCAATGAACCTCCCAGAAATTGAGTTTACTGTTTTGTGTAGGTATTAGGTGAAAAGGTTCTTCTCAGAATTTTGTTTTGTCACGGGTTTGGAAGTAAAAGTAGTTTCTAATATAGAACAAAGTTATATTAATTTATTCCACAGTGTTGTTCTTTGATTTTGCTGGAGTTTAAAAACACTTTGAACTCCTCAGAGAAAAAACACTATATATGTGTAAAGGATTACCACTGGATTAGCACACAACAGTCAGTTATGGGAAATAACTAGCATACTAGTGTAGAAATATTTACAACTCTTGTATTTTAGATTTTTTCAAAGTTTAACAGTTAAGACTCCCTTTCCTCAAATGGTGGAAAATTTACAAGGAGTGAATTTTAAGGCAACAGCTACATATGGAAGTGGTACTGATTTCTTTTTGTATAATTTGAGTGATTTTTTTAGAAAGCAGTTTTGTTTTTGTAATACACTGGCAACTTGGCTTAGAAGCTGATACTCACTACAGTACCTATCCTGACTGGATGCCACTGCAGTAGAAGAAAAAGCAAAGAAAAAGGAAGAAAGCAAACAAAATTATTCAAGCAAAGTTCTAAGGACCATGGGCAGAAAACAGCAGGAGTGTATGAAAAGCAGGATGGAGAAACAGTGAGTTTTTCTGAAAAACTGAACAGCGGGTCAAGAATAAAGTGGCTGATCAAGAAATCCATTTCTCACACAGCACCAATTAGTTATGAGTAATTTATGCAAGAAAGGTGACGCAGAAATAAAAGGTGAAAAAACCTATAATGTCAACCAAACTATATTGAGGCAAGAAGATTTTCAACAGGAAGAACAGGAAATTTGCAAATAAAGATGAGGTAGTATAAAATCAAAGGAAGTCTTAATTGTTCTTCTGAATGTAGAAGGGTAGGAATCTTAATAACCTAATCATACTAGGGATTCTTGATAGTAATGAAGGCCAATTAAAAATCTGAGTATGTACACAGCAGAACTGGAAGCAGATACACTGACAACACAAATTCTAATTGTGATTCACAGAAATGTTTATAAACCAACGAAAAATATTTTGTGTTATTTTCAAAGGAAACACAAATGAGCATGGATTCAGAATATGTATATGTCAAGGCAAGGAAAAAGGTCAGAAAGAAACACTGAACTGCAAATCTGAGCATATGACAGAAACCACTGCAGGCATGTAACATAAAAGCATAATTCAATGGTTGTCATGTAAGCTGAAGTTTCTGGCAGAGATTTTTGGATGGTCTGAGTTTAAAGCAACAAAACTCGTTGGAAAGCTTAAAAGTTACTGTCAGGAGAAATGTCTGTGTAAAGACCTGTGGGGGATGAAGACATACCCCAAAGTCAATGATACAATTCCCTCTGATATTCACCACACAAAACAGCATAAATCAATGAGGTCACAATAGTAAAATTGGAAAGCAGGTGACTGTGTTATTAGAAAATATACTGCTTCCTCTGCTTACCTTTAGCAATTAGAATAAAGATGCCTAATTTATTTGCCATAGAAATCAGTTATGTTGCCTTCTCAAGACCCTTGATATAATTTGTACAGCAATGTACCAGGTGAGGGATGTGCCCCTGCACTTTTAGGAGCTCTCAAGATCTGGTAGTTTGACTATGTGCAGCCCTGTCAATTACATTTTTGCACCCTCTGGTACAACCTTCCTTTTGATTTCTATTTCATAAGCCAAAAGGAAATGCTGAAAATAATCTTCTCTGTTTTAGCAAAGTCTTTATTTGAGTCTTCTGTTCAATAATGTTTTAATCCCAAGAAAACGTACAACATCTCAGTCACAGGTAACATTGATTTGTCACTTACTGGATAGCTAAAATGTGAGCTTCATAATCTTATCAAGCATCAGACAAGATAAAGAATATAAATTTCTTTTGATGTGAGTTTCATCAAGAAGAAAAAGTTTCATCCTGTACATTAAAGGGCACTTACCACTGCACCACCCCCACTGCTTCTTTAGCACAGGTTTACATAGAATTAAACATTGTGAGATACACAACCATGCAAGAGTTGAAACATTCTTTTAAGTGCATTGAAAAGTTAAATTGAAAGTATATCTGCACTGGTTTTGGCTGGGGTAGAGGTAATTTTCTCCACAGTCACTAGTTTGTGTAAGGCTGTGCTTTGCATTTGGGCTGGAAAGAGCATTGGTATGCCAGGATGTTTCCAGTAATGATGAGATCTACTTTACAAAGAGTCAAAATCTTTTCTGTCACTCACACCACTCCACCAGCAAGTTTACTGTGGGTGCATGAAAACTGGGAGGGGACACACCTGGGACATCCAGCCCCAGGTGACCAAAGAGATATTCTGTACCATATAATGTCATGCTCAGTGTAAAAAGCTGGGGGAAGAAGCAGGGGGAGAGTGTGGGATGTGTTTGTGGTGGGGAGGAAGACATACCGAGTGATGGTGTTTATCTTCCCAAGTCAGTGTTATATGTGGTGGAGCCCTGTCTTCCTGGAGATGACTGAACACTTGCCTGCGCTTTGGAGGAAGGGAATTAATTCCTTGGTTTATTTGCTTATATGCATGGATTTTGTTTTATTATTAAACTTTCTTTATCAAAGCCCATAAATTTTCTCACTATTAAACTCCTGATTCTCTCCCAAACCCCACTGTGTGTGAGTAAGCACGTGACTGTGTCATTCTTAGTCCTACTAACATTATACCAGGACAGCCCACTGGGCACACAATATGGGACTTAGAGATAATGACAGGTTTGACTGGAATGTGCTAGGTTGAATTCCTAGCTGTTATTAGTACCATTTAGCTATTAATCAGCAGGTTCCTGTGCTTGCCATGGGGTTTGTTTGCCATCTGTATGTGAGAGTCTAGTGTTTGTTAGAGGCTGCTCCTGGCTTTCACTGGCCACTGTACTGCTGTGCTGCTGAGCTCTGTGCTCTGCTGTGGCCAGGAACACCTGGAACACAGCACAGAAATGTGCCTGGGCTGGCAGATGGCCAGGGCATCAGCGTGGTTTCTGTGCTGTTGTACTGGACAGGAATTTCCACTCAAACAGACAATGACCTGTGGATGAGTTCATGCGGGAGCAGGACAGCAAAATGTTTGTGGCTGTGAATAAGTCAGCAGAACAACAGTTGCATCCTGACATATCTGTGGCTGTGGTTATGACTGTGCTGCAGCAGGTGTACCTCTGGTGGGATTTTGGCCCAAGCATAAGTCTCCACTGGAAAAGGTATCCCTCAAAACATCAGTATCTCTTTAAGTTTATACTGCATGTGTACCTTGAAGCATCCATGGTTGTGCATGACATGGTGCTGCAGCACCTCAAAGTATGTGGCCAGGGATAAGGTCCTGACAGAGCATGTATTTTCCTTCCACCCATATTCAGTGTTCTGCTGTTTCTTGAACTGAAAGTCTGCAACGTGTTTTGCAATGAAAACAAACACTTTTCATATCCTGAAGTACTTGAAAAACAAGACAAACGAAATTCCTATCAGCAGGTGTACTGAATAAAAATTGCTTTAAAAAGTGAAGAAGATCAGCTACTCAGGATAAAACTCAACCTAGCAAATCTGTCATTAAAGTTGACTAGCTCAAGGGAATGGAATCTATCTGCCAGTCCTCTACTCTAATGATAATAATCACTGAACACCTGATCATGTCATTGTCATCCATTAAGACAATTGTTTTTTTCTGGGGCAGAGCATGAATACAAGTTCTACTACTATTGTAGGGAATACTTTGAAAGAATGAAGATTTTCAGTATTTGTAGATAAAATAAGATTGCCATATCCACAATTACCTAACTTAAGATGAATTCTGTTTTTGTATTCTGTTTTTTTTTTTTGGGGGGGGGGTTAAGTCATGGAGGTCTAAATACTTCCAAAGTGATTCAATATTCTGTCAAAAATCAGTTACTCTTGGAAAAACTATATTAGTTATCTACTTTTTAAAGATTTTGCTTCTGACAGTCATTCTATATGTTGCAGATGAAGCACATTCCAGTGTTAGGAATATTCCATTAGATGCTAATCTACTTATATTGACTTCAGCAACAAATCCTGTGCTTTCTTCTCAAATGTATGAGCACAATAAAGGGAGAAATCATTTTTACATCTTAATTTCCTATGCTGTGTTTTCAACTTTTAAATAAGGGATAGTAAAAAAACCCATAAAATTCCAATATTATATAGGTTATGGAAAAATACCCCCTATAATTGAACATTTTACCAGTTATGTATAGAATTCACTAATGCTGAAACTGCAAAAACATTCTCTCAGTGATTTAATTCACTTACTAATGTGCTCATGATTGGATTTTATTACATACCAAACTTTACCTCCAACAGAACCAGTGTATCTTCATTTCTTTGTAACCTTTGTCTGTCCATCATTAACTTTTATTGTGCATCAAAGTCTATTTGCAACTATATATATCATTGCCAGAAGGTAATTCTTCTCTCATGTTGTCTTTAAAAGACTGCTTCATTTCTTTTGACATAGGTTTTCTTGCAACATTTCCCTTCACTACACTCAAGTAATACTGCCTGGGAAATATTGCCTGAGACCAGAAGACCCTGGCACCTAAATATTTTTGTTCATTAGGGTGGTTTTCAATATTATTTCAATTCTCTTTTGTGTTTCACATGTGTATCACAGTCATCTCAATTCTTGCCTTTCCTACTATACTTGCCTTTGATTTTAATACTGTTGCATTACAATACAATTTGAGATGTGTAAAGCATATAGCAGTGTGAATGTACTGCTGTGTGATTTGATGCATTTTATATTATTTCTGACTTGATTTTAGCAGTTTATTTGATTTTTTTTTCCAACATAGTATTTTGCCTAAAAGTTTTCTCTACCATTTGAACAGCGCTAAAACATTTAGTGACAGTTTTGCAGACAGATGTATCACAGTAAATTCAGAATAGAATGGGAGTCAAGCTCTCTGTAGGAGAATTGTTTTAGGAATCTACAGTCTTAAGAATAGATCTAATTGCCTGAAATCAAGATATTATGGAAATCTATAAAACCTGCAAATAAGATGGAAATTTATGTACTAAGATCTAAGTATATGATTTGTAGAATAGGGGTCTTATTGAAGTTGGCTTTGCATTTTCTTAAACCTTTTATACTTCTGGCACTAGAACTCAGTAATTTCTCCTTAACTGCAATAATCACAATTAAAAATTCTCTTCTCCCTAGCCTGTTAATTCTTTTACCTTGGAATCTATGTTAATGAATACATTTCTTTACTTCAGGGAACATTTAAAAAACGTTGAGCTAATTTATTTTTTATACTTCTCCATAGATTTGATGATATATATGGGATGACAAGACTGCATAATTTCTTTGATGTTAATTCATTAAAAGATTTCTTTTTTTACTGAATTTTAACAGATGATTTCTTAATCTGTGTAAATAACCTGACTTTGAATCCAAGGATGTTGTGTTGTTTTGGAATAGTTGCATTCTCAGTCTTCAGGTTTACATTACTGTAGTCTGTGCAAAATGGCAACTGAGTGCACAACATAATGGAACTGGAATAGCTTTTTACTAATTTAGCTAGATAGCTTAGAACTTTTGATGCTAGCAAAAACACACACTAAGTACTATAACATATACAATACTAATTTGTATTTCCCTGACCTATTTAAGTACGCCAAGTAAATAATCTGAACAACCTATGAAGACATAAAATTTATAATGTGCAATTATATATTAAATAATAGTTAAATAACTATTTTTAGCAAGTGGAAGAATAGTAATAAGCTAAATGGTTGTTGTTAATATCTTTAGTGTTAATAGAACAAACATTTTAAGTGGCAGTTAAATGTTTTTCTCAAAAATGCTATGTTAACAAGGTACAGAAGAATAAATAAACTCTATCAGCAGAGAAAGAGAGCAATGCAAAAAGAGATGATATTGCCAGCTCACTGTCTAAATACCTCATTTATAAAAGAGTATTTTAGCCATTTGAAACCTATGGACCTATTTTTACATGGTTATATATATCCCTGACCTTCACGTATATGTTCTGATTTGTTTGAACACGAGGATGAGTGAAAATGAAAACTATCAAGTAGAGATATTTTGTAACTACTATGGGTGTCTGTGGAGTTAAGAAGCCAGGTCTCTAAAAATAAGATTTTGAGATGGTGCAAAAGGGACAGAACATCTAAAGGCACTAGGACCAAAGATAAAGTACTGAAGAATAACAGAGGATTGTATGATTTTTCGAGATTCCTAATGTCACTCAGATATTATAATTAAGGTGTAAATTATAGTGAATTTAAAGTGTAGGATTTGCCTTTGCATTCAGAAAGTTTTGGTTTTTTATAATAAAGAAAGAGTCCTTGAGACAAATAAATATGCTGGGACCTGACAGCATATCCAAACCAGGGGAGACAGTTCTTTGTTTGCAAGCTGGCAGGATTTCTTGTGTGAGCTTTAAATCAGGATCAATCAGGAGAAGGGTATGATATCAGGAACTGGGAAGGTAGGGGATAGCATGACATATTTGAGGGCAGCAATAATGATGGGAACATTCAGGCTGCTCCAGGAAGCACTGAAGATTTAGGAACACACATGAAATGTGTGTATATCAATCCATGCAGTGTGAGAAACAAGCAGGATGAACTGGTAGCATTGATCTTTTCCCTATGATGTCATTAGTATCAGTGAGACTTGGAAAAATAAATCCCGTAACTGGAGTGCTGGAAAAATATAAGTAGATCAGGTGAGATCGGCTGTGCAGGCAACATGCAACTATTGCACTGAATGTAAAGGAGAGGCTTTAATCTAAGGCCGTTTACAATTAGGGAAAATCACTCTTGGTGAATATTAGAGGAATAGAAAACAAAGGTTACGTCTCTGTGGGTGTCCACTGCCAATGACCAGACCAGGATGTTAATACAGTGGAATTACTCTGTAGGCAATTAGGAAAAAAATCTCTGGATTCATACTCTTGAATCTCATGGGAGATTTCAAGTTTCCAGATATCAGCTGGAAATACCATACTGCTCTGACAAGCAGCTCTGGGAAATTCTCAAATGTTTGAAGGTAATTTCCAGTAACAAGTACTCAGTGAAAGGTGCTCTCTTAAATTGTTATTTATAAATGCAAAAGAACTCAGGAGAGATATGTGATATATTATCCCCAGTGATCAGGAAATAGTAGAGTTTAAAATTTTTGGCTAAATAAAAAAGGGTAAGCAGAATTGTTACATTGAGGTACAAGAGAGGGAACTTTAAGCTGTTCAGGTATTTAGCAGTCTCTCCTGGGAATCTTCATTTGAGCATTTAAGGATTCAATGAGTACTGTTCAATTTTCAGGAAACATCATTTAAAAGAAAAGGAGCAGATTTTAAACTTGTGACATAATGAGATGGACATCCCATTGTGTCACAGGTCAAGCAAGAGTGAGCCAAAGACTAAGTTGGCTCAACAGGGAACTCCTTTTGGAACTTGTAAGGAAAAAGAGATTTTATGATCTCCAGAAGCAAGATCAGACTTCACAGGCAGACCATTGAGCCCTCGTTCACATATGCAGGGGGAAAATACAAAAGGCCACATCTCAGCTAGACCTGACATTGGCTAGTGTTGTGCCAAATAACAAGAAGGAATTTTCAAGTATGTTAGTAGCAGGAGGAGGCCCAAGTAAAACACTGGAACTACCCCTGATGAAGATGGTAACTTGCCAAATAGGAATTCAGAAAAAGTGGATATATTTAATCCTTTTTCTCCCCTCAATTTTTAATAATGCTGATACACATTGGGCTGCCTGATTCCCTGAAATAGCAGACCACAACTGCTGGAACGGTGACTTTCTCTTCGTGGTCACTACAGCTTTTTCAGTTTCCCTACTGCTTTTCTCAGCTTCTGAGAGCAAGAAGTTTCAGATGTCAAGGAGGGAGCACAGCCAGGACACCTGAGCTGAAGTGGCCAAGGGGATATTCCAGATTATAGAATATCATGCCCTATATATAAACTGAGGTCAGCTGGCTCAGAGGGGCCAATTGCTCCTGAGGGAGAGGCTGGGCATTTGACAGTGAGTGATGAGTTTTAGTTTTTCCTTGAGTTTTATTTTTCTGTCTCTTTTTGGTATCCCCCCTTTTACTACAACTATTATTGTTATTATCATTGTTTTTGCTGTTATATTTTACTTTAATATTTTTTAAATGTTTTTATCTGAATCCACAACTTTTACCTGCTTCCAGTTCTCCTCCCTATCCCACCAGGACAGGGAGTGAGTGGGCATCTGCATGGCCCGTAGCTGCCAGCTGCAGCCAAGCTATACTACCACCAAAGGTGGCTGCTCCCATAGGTATTTATGATTGTCTTGATCTCAGCTTGTTTCAAATGCAGACATGTTCAAAAATCATGGTCAAACTTTGAGGGTTCCACACAAATCCACTGAACACTGAAATACCGGTGTTTTGTCAGTGATAGAGTAAATTTTCTTCATAGTAGCTAGTAGAGGAGTATGCTTTGGATTTCTGCTGAAAATATAACAAGTTTCATGATTGCTGAACACTGCCTAGACAGAGTCAAGGCCTTTTCTGCCTCCCATACTGCTGCACCAGCGAATCAGCTGAGGGAGGAGAATTAGCTGGGTGGGAGACAATTTGGAAAGCTGGCTTCAAATGACCAAAAAGATATTTCATACCACAAACCATCATTCTTGTAATAAAAAACGGGGGAAGAAGAAGAAAGGAGGAGATTCAGAGTTAGAAGGACAAGTTCTCACAGTTCTTAAAAAGCAAGACAGATAATGATTTTGCTAGTTGATTATGAAGGATGATTAAAGAAGAGAACTAGTTGAACAGTGTATTATCACTGATGCTTAAGGGGTTTTGATACCTTTTTTTAATGTACTTTTCCTACATGTAATATCATTAGTTGGGTAAAAACAAATAGTTCTGAGTGCTTCTTGAGGTGTACCTGCAGCTGATTTGCCCTCTCTTTGGCTTCCCTTAAAATTTTCTTAACCCCAATTCCATCTTCTTTTTTTCCAAGCTACTCTTTTAGACAAGAAACCTGTTTGGGCTGAAGGCTATGGAATTGGGAATTGTGTAATTCATAGGTTCTGACTAGGAACATTCTCTTTTTCTAAGCAAAGGGTTTTTCTTATATGCTTTGAAAATTGTGTTTAATTTACATGTTAAAAGTATGTTAATGAAAGATCTGTGCTGGCACTTCCAATGTGCAGTATGGGGTTTTTTTGGAAGCTTTATGTGAATACAGTTTTCTATTAAATTGTTTTATATATATTGTATATGTATATGTATATGTATATGTATATGTATATGTATATGTAT
>QUSF01000039.1:2115739-2181088 GCA_003676055.1 Chloebia gouldiae
TGTATATGTATATGTATATGTATATGTATATGTATATGTATATGTATATGTATATGTATGTAATGTATGATGTGAAAGCAGAAAGAAGAAATTTAAAAATGGTTTACTTATTAAAAAAAGTAATTTTTAATTATGCATGTGTAGAATGACCAGCTATGATTTTAATTCCCTTTGTTGGTAGAATATCAGTTTAGTACAAGTAGTAAACATGAAATGCCAGCAGACACTGTTTGAAGAAAGAAGTTCTTAGCGTACAAATCCATACTGTAAAGGATACAGGCATTGAGAACAGATGGTCTGCCAACCATAGAGAACTGAAGCAAATGAAGAAAACAACATAAACCCAAAATTTTATTTTGCAGCTTCAGAGGAAAATTTAACAGCCTATTCAGAACTTAAAACAAGCCTAGTCTTATGGCTCTGTCCTCATCTCTGATGTCAAACTATCTCTTTAAGATTTTATTTATTTCAAAGTCTCCAAAAAGGATTTTCTGAACTTCCTTGTCTTGAGGTAACAGAAGATAAAACTTCGTATATTCTCTTTCATTTAGGTCAGACAGAATCAAGGCCCAGTTCTCTTTCCTGAAAGTTAAAGTAAAAATAACTTAAGACAGCTGTTTCCAGGCAGTTTTCTTTCCTAAGAAACTTGTTTATTCTTTCCCGGCAGAAAACAACCTTATTTCCATATTATTTCATCTTTTTGTAAATTTTCAGCCACTCAGAAATTGGTATTCTTGAGTCTTGTTTCCAAATAGTAATTCATATTTAATAGCATATAGATATGGCCTCTGTTTCCTAACCCAGTACTCTGAGAACTCTGACCCTATATGAATAACAGATTCTCTAATGTGCTTTTTTTTTATTTCAAAATGAGAGAATCAAGACCACATATAAAATTACCTGATTAATCCAAAATTCAGATTGAATTAAGCTTTTATATGCCTGCTGTACTATCAAAGCTGTGACAATCTGTTTTCCTGTATTTTTCAGGAAGAATTTTTTTTCTTTAATTCTGTAACATTTTCTTGACATTCATGACTTTTTGCAGTGCAGTTTTTCAGAGAAAACAATAAAACAGTATTTGAACAAAATTTGAATAAGAAGCACATACTGATGGCAGGTTATGCTTACCTGTACTTGCCCAAATGAAGAGTAGGCAGAGATACAACTACTTGATCTTTTCCAAATGCAGATGACTCATTCAATTGAGCATGCAAATGATGATTTATCCATTTGTTACTAAGGAAGGTGAAACCTTAAGCTCTCATACACTGATATATATGTGACTCAAAGTTCTGGATCTAGTCTAATCAGATGTCTGAAACTTTCAGATTTTTGCAGCTCAACATTGTCTTCAGAAAAGCTTTTAACCACAGAGCATGTGGAATGCTGTGATGATTTAGGATGCTGCCATCTTTCTTTGGCAGACAAATAAAAAGGTGCATTTTCTCTGATGTTTTCCAGACAAAATAAGTTGGTTTCATTTGACTGTTTGGTGAAGACAGTTGAACCAAGCTGAAATTACCTAATTTCATGTGAGGAGAAGAATCTATCCTGTTTTTCTGTTTTTGCCTATTGCTCTTCTTCTTTTCCCCATTCTTAGCAAATAAAATTAATGTTTAATTTGGATTAGAACATAAGGCACAGATCATTTTTAGAACAGACATGAGGTGTTGTATTAGGTAACACTGATCCAATAATTTTGCTAATTTGTGCAGTATTTTTTCTGTATTATGCGAAGCAGCTGTGAATAGAAGCTAATTACAAAATATATAAATGACAACACCATAAACCTTCCTTTAATACCAGGAATGTTAATTTTTTTTATTACTGTATTTTTTCTGACTCTTCTCATAGGTTAGTGGGTTCAAAATTAATTAATTTTAAAAACACTACAGAAGTAATCTAAAATTTTCTTTACCCAACCCAATTTTTCTGATTTTTTAACTCTGTAATTAATCCTTAGGCTTGTTAACATTGTCTAGATAAAGAATTATAGCCATGTGTATCTCAGCTCTTTTCAAGAAATGTGCTTCATCTTTGAGCTTCTCCAGCTTTCTTGGCCTCAATGAAAAGAGACAGCTCTGACCTCCATTTGCCAGTGAATGAAGGTGTTCCTGGCATTTTGCTTAGAGACAATCTACACTCTGTCACAAAAATCAAACTAAGATTTATAAGATAATGCTGAACTGACCAAAACATTGTATCTTCATTAATGGAAAGTAACAGAGAAACCAGTATAGCTAGTGGCATTCTCCTGAAGAAAAAGCAGTAACAAGAAAATTTGTGAAAGTGAGAAAAGGGATGGATGAACGAAAGAACAAATGAAGTACAAACACTTTGACTTTTTGCTAATATAAAAACAAACTTTGTTTTTAACCTGAACTACTGAGGGTAGATCAAAGGAATTTCTACTACCTTGATGTAAGCTTAGAATTCCTACATTTATATACATTTATGGTATTTTCATGGTTCTATTTCAAATCCTTGTTGGTCAGAGTAGGAGTAAAAAAGCACAATAAAAGGATTTAAAAACTAGGTTTTAAGCAGATCACTGAATTCTCCTCTGGTGTGTATTTCTCTGCTGACAGCATTTTTATAATTTCAGATTAACTTTAAATCCTCTTAGGATGCTAAAGTAAACAAAGAACATTTGCCAAATTTCCCACTCAAAACTATTAATAGAAATTGCACAGTTAACAAGTAGTAGCTGGAGGATTGTCTTATATTGCTTAAATATTATTTAAAAATGTACTTTATTCTCTATGTAAAGTGTTCTCTGAAATAGATACAGCTGTACTGTCTGTATACTGATGAGTACTGTCCTGCTAAAATTCACTTTTAAGCTACAGCAGCCAAAATTTACTGGATATACACAAAACTCTAGCTCTGTGCTTGTATAGATTCATAATAGGATTTCAGCTACAGATTCCTTTCATCTCCATTTCTTCTCCTAGCCCCTTCAGTTAAGCAAAAACTACTGAATTAACATTATTATATTTAATAGAATTATTACAGAAGAATTTGTGGATTTTTCAACTTTAGAATAACAGTATAGCAAAAGAAGGCTGTTTTATGAATGGGAGTGATCATCCCAGTCTTGCAGTTTACAATATCTACAGCAGAGTGGTCAGCTTTATGGATATAGGATGCTGAAGAACAATAGGGTGTGAGTCTTTTATGCATAATGAGTAGTCCTGCAGCTTTTGTATCAAGTGACAAAGGAGATGCATTGATAACTTTTATGATACTTTTGCATTTTGTGGTTTTGCAGTCAATAAATTTGTTCATATCATCAATTAGAGCTTTACTCAGGTAAACAGATTTGCTGTGTTTAAACACAGAGCATCTTATGTCACCTTAGACAGACAGACATTATTATGCTATGGTGCACTTCCAAATTCTAGAGTCTCTTGTTTCCTAATATTATTAACGCTTTCAAATATGATGTGGGAGCTGGAAAGATTTATGTTAATTGCAGCCTTGATCATTGTATTTGCTCTTATCATCTCTGCTTCTGCCATATCTGCAAGTCTACCTGTGTACAGTGTGACCATTATTATAAGATGCATCGCCTCTTTAAATTCTGAAATACAAAGCTTTTGCATTTATCACAATATGTATGTGCATATGTTTACAGGAGAGAATCATAAAATAGTTTTTGTTGAAAGTGACCTATGGAAATCATCAGGAAATTTTTTCAGGCAACACTAAGTTATGTGGGAGCGTTGATGTGCTGGAGGGTAGGAAGGCTCTGCAGAGGGATCTGGACAGGGTGGATGGATGGGCTGAGGCAATTGTGTGAGGTTCAACAAGGCAAATTATCAGGTCCTGTCTTTGGGTCATAACAGCCCCAGGCAGTGCTACTGTCTGGCTCAGAGTGGCTGGAAAGCAGCACAGTGGAAAATGACCTGGAGGTGCTGGTTGACAGTGGCTGAACATGAGCCAGCTGTGCCCAGGTGGCCAAGAAAGCCAAGGGCATCCTGGGCTTGTATCATGAGTAGCTAAGTCAGCAGGACTAGGAAAGCTATCAGCCTTGACAGAAAGAGGCTTGGGGCAACACTATGACTCTGTAAAACTGCCTGAAATAATATTATAGAAAGGTGGGGTGTGGGTTTCTTTTCACAGGAAACAAGTGATGAGGACAAATGGTCTTAAGTTATGTCAGAGAAGGCTTAAAATAGAGATTAGGAAAAGCTTCTTCAATGGCCTTAAGTTATGTCAGAGAAGGCTTAAAATAGAGATTAGGAAAAGCTTCTTCTCTGAAAGTCTGGTTAGGTATTGCAGCAGGCTTCTGAGGGCAGTAGTAGAATCATCACTCCTGGAAGTGTTCAGAAAAAATGTCTGAATTTGGCACTTATGGACATGGTAATATCAGAAGCCTCTTCTGATTTTTTGTTTCTGATCATAATAATTGTTCACTGGTGGGCTAAAACCCAGCCTTTTGTTCAGATTTTTTAGGGTCTCTGCACACACAACTTTTTATATGTACAGGGCCTTATAGTCCATGACTTAGGTGCATTCCAAATATCCATGCAATCCATGCAATTCTCCAAGGTTTGCAAGAATCTACTGGATAGGTTTTAGAGTTTATAGATTTTTTATACTGAATTAGAATGTACAGATAAACAAATAAAGATTTTAAAAATGGCCAAAAAGGAAGAGTTGTAAACACTTTAGAGTGTAGGGATTTCCACATTTCATTCAAATATTAAGCAGTAGTTTAATTTATGGGTTTATAGTTTGGAGAGACCATTTGAAAGTTTTTCCTTTTCCAATTTTTCCCAGAGGTAAACTGTCCTCAGTAACTCTCTTCTAGCAGTGGGTCCCATATGACACACACCTATTGACTTCCTTGACCAGCTTTAGGTGATTTACCATTGCTTTCCCTGGAGATCTGAAGCTTCTGTAATACCAGTTGCTGCTTTTCTGCCCTTGACTCCTTAGGGACATCTTGTTCCCATTGCAGGTCAATTTCAGCTTAAAAAGTTCAAGGTGAAGTGTTGCTCCATTTTGTGTTCATTGGTCAGCATGTCCTTTAAAAATATTTTTCCTGCAGTTTTCATCCCCTCTTAGCTAGGAGAAGAAAATAATCCATCATGTTTATCCCAGAGGGCTAGAGCTCAGTGAGGGGACACTGTTGGAATTATAGCTGCTTCATCACACAACTGAATAAATTTACAAATGAAAGAAGAGCTGTGCAGTCTGAGGTAGGGTAGCTGAAGAAGTATAAGAGAGACTGCATTGAAAATGAATTTGTTTATCTTATCGTTGTATTCATTAATTCTGGAGTTAGCTTTATGGGAAGGCTGGATACTGGCCAAAACACTATCAGTTGAAGACTGATATGTATGTCAGCATACTTTTGAAATATCTCAAAAATTTTTGGTGGCTGAATAGATAATGACAAAGGAAGTGTGCAACACCGTTCTAGGCTAGACAGAGAAAATCTTTGTTACCAAAACTGCTCTTAAACATTGGATTGTTTGGGTAGGTCTCCAGTTTTGTCGAATTGTGTCAGGAAGGGAGGGGAGTGTGAAAGAGAACAAGTCAGTGTGGTATGGGCAAGGTAACAGACTTTCACTCTGATTGTCTAAATCAATGTTAGCTACTTCATCAGCATTTTTTTTTCTCATCAGTAGCTACCCATTACCAAAAAGCTCAATAAACTTTTTCTGTTTATGTAAAAGGAGCATTTATAATATGCCTCAAGTGTTTTCCTGCTTAATATAGCCTTGTGATTACACTTCTCTATTTAGAGTAGAAGCAGTGGCTTTTACACAATTGTCACATCTTGCTCAAAAATAAACTGTTTTATAGTAACTTTTCTAATTGGTTGTCAAGATTTATTTTTCATAAGTAATAATTTCTGAAAACTACCAGCATTCAATTGAGAATGTTCATTCTTCTGTTTAATCACAAACTGCCTATGTGGCACTACTAACTCTGTGCTTCTGTAGGAGTATCATGGAATTCTAGCTCCTCTGCCTCTAGACTGAGTACTTGGTAAGGATTGTCACAGTTTTATTCCTCTTTGCAGAAACAATGTGATAATAACAAGTATCTGATTCTGCCATAATTCTGCTACCCAAGCATGTCAAAAATTCCAAATTATTGATCCCTAAGAAGAGCAGTAAGGTTATTTTATTCTTTCTCTTTTAAAAATTCAAGTTTAGCTGACATATATTGACTTGTCTTATTTGAGAATATTAGTATCTGTTTTCCTAGACAACATCGAAGGCACCCAAGGGCCAAGTCAGTAAAGTGCTTCTGACCTCACTAAGCACTAAGGTATGCATGATTTGAACCTGCACAGGGAAAGCATTATTTGACAGGTAAATCTTTTATAGAGAAATGGAATTGCATTCACAAATTCATAATGCATTGATGATTATCATGTTGGAGGAGTTTAGGAAACCTAAAGGATCACCTTTTCCAAATGAGTGTGATACCTCATATCCTATTTTTTCTATTATTTTTTTCAGTACTTCCATGTCTCCTTCTGTAATACCAAACCCCTTACCTCCACAGGTCGTTTCTGTCAACAAGAGTAACCAGCCTCAGCACTCTGAACGGTAGCATTTAAAAAGCATTATGAGCTAGTAAAGTGAGTTTTGTCACTGATGTGGCTTCTCCTGTGTCTGCCATGATGCAACTTTGGCAAATTTTTTTTGCAGCTGTCACAGCTACTTCTGGCAAAACATGTAAACTCCAAAGTGTGTAACTGCAATAAGGGGAAAAAAAAAAAAAAGCATTTGAAATGCTATGGATGTGTTATCTAAGACTACTGGCAAGTTCCAAAACTGGAACTGAATTAGTGTGAAACATTCTTAGGGTGGAATTAGAGTTGATTAATTTGCCTTTCTTACCCAAGTCTATTCTCTTCAAAACGTGGTTGGATTTCACTTCAGAAAAACCTTAGCTTTGAAACGTAGTATAACCACAGTACATTTCAGGATAAGTTGCTATCGTATGATGCATTTAATGTTTTTTAGGTATTTTCAATTTTATATTAATGTTAAATGTATATACATGTATATATTTTATTAGTATATATGCACACAATGTCTTAGGTAAGAGAAATAATATTATTAGTCACTGATTCACTATGTCATCTGAGCTATTTCTTTAGTACTGAGCTTTTTTGAGGTTAAATATCCCAACACACCTTTCCAAATCAGGCGACCAATGTGCAGGAATTCTCAGACTCTAGACTCACAGATAAAGTGGGCCATACTCATAGTAAGCATACATATATATTGCTATGCAGTACTTCCTTTATTGGCTACTAATTATAAATCAACATGAATGCTGTTTTTGAGGAACCTTATAACAAATATCATTTCCTAAAAAAGAGTGAGGTTTAATACAGGAAAGGAGTACTAGGACTTTGTAAATACTGTATTGTATAAGAAAAAATAAAGCTAGCTATTCCTTTCTTGTCAGATAAGGCTGGACTCCAGAAAATAATTGAGTCTCTTGGTAAACCTGCTTTCCTCCTTTCTCTTCAGCTTTTCTATGATCCTTAACTGTTTTGCCTAAATATAAACTAAGAGTCTGTGAAGATGTGAATAAGGTTAATTTATCACAATGATCCCAGGTCTGGAACACTTTTCCTGTGAAGACAGGTTGAGATAGATGGAATTGCTCAGCCTGAAGATGAAAAGGCTCTGGGGAGACCTTACAGCACCTTCCAGTACCTAGGCAGAACCTGCAACAAAGTTGGAGAGGGCATTTTTAAAAGCATCTCTAGTGATAATGGCCCTAAACTGAATGAGGTTAGGTTTAGATTAGGTATTAGGAAGAAATTTTTTGCTGTAAAGGTTCTCAGCCTCTGGAACAGGTTGTCCAGAGAGGCTGTGGACTCCCTATCCCTGAAAATGTTTAAGAGTGGGCTGATCTAATAAAAGGTTTTGTAGATGATCTTAAGGGCCTCTTTCAACACAGGTTGTTCTATGGTTCTATGGTTCTATGAAATATCAACTATACACACACTACAGTGGAAAGAAATTCTGTGTATAAGGAGTCAGAAAAAAAAAGTACTTGCAATGGAACGAATTTTAAGAACTGAAAAAATTACATTCCAGCTCTGCAATTTACTGCTGGAGGTGATATTAGAAGAATAAAATCTTGACTGAGTTTGACAAAGGGGGAGGCATCTAAATATGGGCAAAGGTAAAGTGGGATGGGTAAAACTCAAGGGAAGTCATAAACATTATTTGAATGTTTCGGTGTTCAAAGTTAGATTTTGGAGGATAAAGGTCTAAACTAAATATACCTTTCCCCCCCTTCTCTGAGAATAGCAAGGTGGTTGCTTGTCATAATTTGCTGTTGTTAAATACTTAACTATCAAAAAAAAATATTGAAGAAGTTTGTTTGTATTGTCAGAATATTTTAAAGTTTTATTCTTAGTACGAAAATGCCAAGCAAGTTTTGAACTGAAGCCAGTAAAACTTATTAATGCTTGTTAATGCTTGTTAATCACATCAGTATATTATTCTACTTTCTCAGTGTGGTTGCTTTACACTTGGCTTCTAAGAAAATTTACCTTGTATTAGATGTTTTTCTTACCTGACCCTTTTGCTGATAAAGACAGTTGACTTCCCTGGCAAGTTGTGCAGTGATTGCAGATGTTCTCCAGGGACCTTGTTTTTTATCCAGCATGAGATTTTGCTGCTGGTGGGTTTTACAATGTCAAAGGTGCCAAGCCTCGTAGACTCAAAGTGTTCTCTCAAGATTTCTTTCAATAAAAGAAGGAAGAATCTCTTCCATGATGCAATTAGAAAACTGTCTGGGTAGAAAGACATTTAAAGAAGAAAATGAGGCCTGGGAATTAAAAAGTAGCTAAACCAGAAAAACAAGCAAATGAACAAAAAACACAGACTAAACAAAAAGAAGAACAAAGGTTGCTGTAACTTGTCTCATAAAAATGATTCTTTCTTTGCCTGTGGTATAACAACCGTGTCCTGGGAAACAAATTTTCTTGACTGCTAATTAATCAATTAAAGCTCTACTCTTCTACCAATATTCTACTACTTCGTTATTTCTTCATTACTTTCTGATACCATTCTTCAGCTTTAAATATCCTAAGCTCTATACCAGTACTGAACTTGAATAAACATAGATCTCACCTGCACCTGCTGTTCTGGTTTTTGGTGGTCCATATGTTCTGTCTTTAACCTTCGGGTACCTGAGAGATGCCTTTCAAATGTGTATTTTGTTTCTGGAATGAACATTGACTATTCAATTGTTATTAACAGTGATAATCATCTATCAGCAAATACAACAGTAGTGATAATCCTCAAGAGAATGCAAATTGTTTGTCTTTTACCCTACTGTCCTATACCTCTTTTTCTCCTCCGGCAGAAGGACTAGCATAGATAGGGTTGTATTTAGACAGTGGTTTACATTCCATTATTGCAGCTATAAAACATCTGCCTGACTTGAGCCTCAGCAATATTCATGTAAGCTTGGTGCTTACTCTTAAAATAAGAATACTAATAAGCTGAAACACAGGACATTTTTATATTTTATTTTATCTTTAATACTGAGTGGGTAAAAACCTCCCACAACTTAAAATGAAATTTAGTCACATGGAGGCATCTAAAATTTTTATGTCGCCTGAAGATAGTATTTGATGCTTATCAATTATAATAAGCTGTAACATCCCAAGGCTTAAATATTACCAAGAAAAAAAGGATGATACTTTTTAATAATAATTTTTTAATACTGAAATGCTCTACTATGATGGATTAAAGCAGCAGGCAATGAAAGTGTATTATTTTAAGATATCTTACCTTGCCTTGAGAATAGGCTTAAGGGTTACTTACAGCTTGATTGAAAAATGCTTTTCAGAATGTCTCCACAATTCATCAAACAGGCATAACAGGCTAGCAAGTTTACAGTAAAAGAAAATACTTGTAAATCAAATTTGTCCTGTCGTATTCATTTTCTACAGTGTATGTAATCTTGAAAATCAGAAATCAATGTGAATGTCAGGATGAAAATCAGGATTAACGGTATGAGATTGATTTTGCTGCTACTTAGAGTAGCATCTTCTGTGGTTATGAGCAAATTTTTAAATCACCATAAATGTGAAAAATGACAACAAAATGATTTGTATCTGTAATTCCAATACTGTTGGGGAGTAGGCAGCTGACCAGTGAACTTCCCAGACCTTTTGTCTAACTGGAAATAAATCAGTAAAGATTCTTCAGAAAATGCAGGTGCATTTTCAAATAATTAACATTAAAGAGATCATAAAGGAAAAAATTAAAAAATATTCTATTTCTCTTAACATCAGTTGAGTGCTTAACCTTATTGTGCGGTGGCAGCTAGTACCATGTATCATGTTGATATTAGTGTTCTGTGGAGAAGTATGTGGGAAGACAGCAATTTTGGGTTCTTATCTCTTGGAAGTTTACAAGGACAATTTTAATTTCCTGTAGGCATGACATTCTTTGCTATAGTCCTTGTACTTGCACCAAAGTACAAAGTAGAACCACTTGAAATCTTTCTTACAAGACTAATCTTCCTTTAATTTGTATGTGTTATATAAAATTTTTTTGAGAGTTTTTTTTGGGTGGGTTTTTTTACTCAGTTTTTACTGACTGTATTTGCTTATATAGATTTTTAGTATATTGACAGATGGCAATGAAAAATAACTAATCCTTTCTCTTTATACTCACCATTTTTATTTTAAGTAGCTAAGATAAGTACTAATATATTTCTCTCCACCAAAATATTTTTGCAATGAGTAATCCTGGTAGAAGGTTTTTTACACATACATTGATACAAACTCGGTTTGACCCAGCCTCACCAACCTGTTTATTGAGAAAGAACTCATTTGTATTGCATGAATTCTCTACTGACAAGATAGCTAGTTGTCTTCATGGGACAACTAGCATGAGGGAAAGTCTAAGAATCACTCTGTTGTGCTAAAAGAAAATGTATTCTCAGGCAGTTCTGATGAGCATGAGTTTTACAGTATTCTAGTGCATTAATAACCAAGACTCTGGATTACTCCTAGAAGTTCAAGTTATTTATTTTTCATTACTTCCTTAGTGAATAGAGATATTCATATGGAAGGACTTTGCTTTAGGTAATTAGTTCCTGTTCAGAGAGAAAAAGCCCATGAGATATAGCTCACCCAAGTAATATGACTCAGCATCTAACAGCTATAAATTTGTCTTTTGAATTCTCCTAAATGAAAAGCAGATGACAAATTGATATCAACCCACCTAATAAGATACATTTGTTGGTTTGGCTTTTCCTTTTATATAGAAGTTTTCTTATTAACTGGGGTCCTAACTTACACAATGAATCTTATTTTTACTCTTTTATCCATCTAAAATTGAGTGTAAATAGAGATTTCAGGGTGATCTGCCAAAAGCTGAATTCTCTAGAGAACAAATATTGTAAAAAACACCCCAACAGTGGATTGCTCTTCAAGTGCTTTGTGTCTCCTGTTATGTAGGGATCTTATTGGATTTGGCAAGGTTTCCTTTGTGAATGCAACAGCATTAATAACAACTTTCTAGATTGAAGATAGCATCAAGTCATGTAAAAGTATTAGAAAATATATATTGCATGCAAGAAGTAAGGGGGTTATAAATCTGACCCTTAGGATTCATCTGGATGACTATGGTTTAATAAAGCTTTCCTCTGTGATAGACTTGGCAAGCATTTATATTTAGCAGCCCTGCAATCTCGTAAATACAATATGAATTGTTTGTCCAGTACACACAGTCTTGGTCTTCTTGTGTCTCAAAAACTATTATTTATTCCTGTCAAATAATCACACTTTTTATAATGGCCTTTTCAGTTTCAACTTCTATGATTCATTCAAAAATTATTTCAGCTATGTGTGCATACATACTTACATAATTACATATATGCAAACACAAACTCCCTTGAGTACTGTTGAGAATGTTGTAGATATTACTTATTTAAATTACTTCAACTTTCCTTCTCCTCGTAGAGATAATGCTGCACAATATCTTTTCATATTTTATTTTTGATATTTACCTTTTAAAGAAAATCCAGAAGTTCAAAATAATATTGATGCACTTTAGCTAATACAGCCATGGAAAAATATCCAGATAATTGTTCAAACTTGCCTTGCTTTTACTGTAAAATTATAGAGCACTTAATAATGATGAAGACAGGAAAGAGTGATATAATTAGGAGGCATGAGTAGGTTCATGGAGAATTTGAAAAATGGCCACAGTAAAAAATTCAGGAAGGAAGTTAAACATTTAATTAAAAATACTTCCTCAAATTTGGTAATGGTGAACCAAAGTAAAGAACACTATAGGTTCATAGATGTGGTTGAACAGAAAACACAGGTGCAGCAAACTCTGCACCTTATTTCATGACAATTTAAAGCACTAAGAATAGAATAATTTCTTAACATAGGAATTATGGATGAAGACTAAGGACAAAATTTGTAATTTCCACTGAAGAAACATGAGGTGGTAAGATGAAGAAGAAAGATTTTCCTGAAAAGAAAAGGAAAAAGGAAAGAAACCCCACCCCCTCAACAAGACACCTTGTTGTACAAGGACAGCAAGTAATCATAGAAGTGATGGTTTCCCATCTGTCAAAAGGGTCAACAATAGAAGTTATCCTGTTCAACTGTGAGTACAGTTAGAATACAGTTGGTAGGCGGAATGAAAACAAGGAGGTGAGGAAATAGATATGGATTAGTGCTCGTAGATACTTTTAAGAGACCCATAGTAGGGTTTGTGAGGAGGGATAGAAAGAGAATTACAATCCAAGTAAGAAAGCATTTTGTAATGAGGAGAAAGATCAATGGATGCAGAGGAAGAAGTTAAGGAGGGGTAAAGATTAATGATAAAAAGAAAGTGAGGAAGAGATGACTGCAGGTCAGGAAACAGAGAGGATGAGGTCAAGCTGAATTATATCTGAAGGAGGTCAGTGAATTTAACTTCATTTACCTATACTTTTTTTGATCAACTTTAAAGAAAGTTATAATTCAATATGAAAAAGCTGAAGCATACCAAAGAATGCTAACTCTGTTTCTTCAGAGAAAGCCTTTCACGTATGAAATAGAAGATCAAAGGTTACCTCATTTCAATAACTATTGTGAATAGCATTTTCCTAGATAATTAAAGCAAAATCAGAATAATTGCCTGTAGTAAAATAGAGAATATATTTAAATTAATTTTTTGGAAATTCAACTAAAAAGGGTAATGATATTTTATAAAATATTTTCCAGAATCTCTTAGTCTTTTGCTGTATTTTATCCTCAAAAAACCCAAATTATTTTTCATCTATCTTTTAAGGACCACTGACCCTACCTAAATGTGTTTGTGACAGGTTCCTTCATGAGGAAGTTTATCAAAAGAATCTCCAAGGGAATTTTTGCAGAATAGCTTAGGTACTCCTCTTTAGGTCATGACCTGGGCTAACTTTTTTTTTTTTAATTTTTTGATTTTTTAATGAATAATGATCTTAAATAATTAATAGAGCTCCTCATAACAGGATTTTTTTTTAATTAACCCGAAGTTAGTATCCAGGAAGTTATTGGCTATATAGTTTTCTAAATAATTATATTTGGACTGATACACATTAAAAGGTAACTTCAATCTCCATTGTACATATTTAAATTAAAAGGATTTTTAAAATCAAATAGATCAGAACCTTATGGTGCTCCTTTCTTCCATTATGCTGATACAAAGAGATATGGGATACCATCAGCTGTTCCAAATTATGCGAAGGCTCTGGAGAGAACTCACTGTGACCTTCCAGGAATTAAAGAAAGTTTAGAAAAAGGCTGAACAATTTTTTGTTCAGGCAGGTAATGACAGAACAAGAGGGAATGACTTTAGACTGAAAGAGTAGAGATTTATATCAGATGTTAGGAAGAAATTGTTTAGAGGGAGGTGAAACACTAGAAAAGGTTTTCCAGAGAAGTTGAAGATGTATCATCTCTGGAAGTGTTTAAGACCAGGATAGGTATGATTTGAGCAACCTGGTCATGTAGAAATTGTCTCTGCTGTGGCAAGAGGGTTGGGACTAAGATGATCTTTAAGGTCCTTCCAATCTAAACCATTCTATGACCCCATAAGTCTATAATTAACTTTTTAGATATAAGGTCAACAGACTACTGAAGAACTTGAATAGGGGCAGAAGAAAACACTCCTTCCTGCTTCAGCATTTAAACAGAAAGTTTATTTTTATTCCTTTTCTGTACTTACAAAATATTTTTAATTATTATGTAGATTTGCTACCTGATATTCCTTTAATATAAGAGAAGACTGAGACTACTAAACTATATAACATGAGAACCGTTATATAATTTTATTGTCCAAACACACTGTATTAGTAAATCATGGAAAACACCTTTAGCTCAGGTGCTAAAGATGCTGATGCTATAAGTGAAAATAGAATATTGGATGAGAGACTTTGACTGACTTTGGTCCAAAGCATTTCCTGAATTATTTGTATGTTTTACACAATATTTGGAACTGTAAAAAGAAAGACATAAGTGAATAACTGTATGATGGTCTCTCTTTGATTTTATATGCAATATTGTTTGGAGACCCTTAATCCTTTTCAGCTTGATTTCTATCCTTCTCCTACCACCATATTTTAAGTCAATGAAGTTTAATCTTTGTGCTTTACATCTGGTTGATTTTCCTTGTTTTTCATTCAGATAGTGTAAGTGGCAAGACTCAAGTGACTGTACCATGTGCCTGGACAATGTGCCAAGGAAGACTTCCAGAATTTCTGTCTCTCTCTGTCTCTACCAAACAACTCTGTTGACAGGTCTGATGTGGAATTCAAGACTGGTAAACTCTCTCTCTCTCTCTCTCTCTCTCTCTCTTTCCCCTGCCCCCTCCACTGGCCTATCCCTCTCTCTTTTTCTCTATTAAGTTGTTAAGTAACATAAATCCTACCTTGACTTCTCATAAAGCCTCATACCTTAGGTAAATATAATTGTGAGAGGGTCAACATTTGCAGAGAATTTGTTCCATTGAAGTTGTTTTTTTATTTTATATAGACTTTGAGAGTTATCTCACTCTAATCCATGTCAAGGGTGTTTGTGAATCTCAGTCACTCTCCACTTCTCATAGGTGGGATGTGAAAAATGGAGAACATTCCATTAAGGTATAAAGTCTTCATATTCTGACCTGGTCAATCTCTTGCAGATTAGGTTTATTTTATTTGTAACTTTATAGTTGATCACCTATGTACAGCATTTTAGCTCTCTAATAACTCACTGCATTAATTTGGAGTGTATGTGTACTTATTGTTAGTATATTTTTCTTCTAAAATAATAGAGAATTATTTTAAGCAGGGGACGTATTCTCTCATTAACTTTGTGTCTATTCCTAATTAGTTCAACCCTTCTAATGCTGTGACATGCACCTTTGAAATTTTAAACCATATTTTAATATGAAAGAACACAGGAGAAGTGCCTGAAAGAGCCTTTTAGCATGAAAATTATTATGAATTTGCAGATACAGATATTAATAATTTTTAAAACTAAATTACATTCCTGTGTCAGCTAAGGTTACACAGTGATAATACATTAGCTTGTCAGCTCTGAAATTGGCCTCCTTTCCAATCTGATTTATTATTACTCATCTGCAGAATGTATAAGGTCTCTAAGCTGTTGCTGGCTAGCTCACCACTTTACAAAACATAACACATTTTTCTGATAATCTTGGAGATGTTCAGGGACAGAATGGATGGGATTGTTTGCAAGATTGTTGCAACGAAAGAGTAAGCAGATTTGTATCAAATAGGATGTGCTTTGTTATAGTGGTATAAATCCAAATTACATCTATCTTGTCTGATATTAAAGAAAGCAAAGTTTAAACACCAACTTAGTTAAAACTTCTGCCGCTGTAAATGTGGCAGGAATCTGTATTATTTTGTCTGATCTGTTCTATGCTCAAATCAAAAGTAAAAAACCTACTCAAGTCATTAAACATGCTATACAAAGACCTCTCTTCTATGTCCAACATTACCATTGGCTGAAGAGTATAACTAATGCAGAGGGATTAAAATTCACTTTCATTCAGCAAAAAGGGAAATGTGTGCTTTATACTTTCTCTAAATGAAAGACTATTATAATTCTTTCATTTTGAATAAGTTGTTTGGGTTTTGTTTATTTTTAAGAGCAGATCTTGTAAGCACTTTGTCAATTATATTTCAATAATATTTGCATTCCAATAACACTGTGATTCAAGTGTCTATCATATTTTTAAGAGTGTTGGAGTTGCTATATAATTTACATTCCTATAGACTAATAGAATTTCAGGGATTTTTCTTCTTCTGTTCAAGACTTCTCAACTTTTTGTTCAATCCTCTTTTTTCATTACTGGCATATAATTTTTAATTATTTGGAATATTGCTTTCTTTTTTCATCACTCCCTTTTCCTAGCAACTGATAACTTTTGAAGATCCTCCTTATATTTGCTTTCCTAAGAATAAGTAGAGATCATAGAAAAATAGAAGTGAGGTAGATAATTGTTGTTGTTGGACAGGTCCAAGCCTATTAGGGTTGTTCAACTACAGCGTAGGATTAAGCACTTTGTATTGAAATTATTATTAAATTTATTAAGAAGTTCAGCAGAAAAATATTTCCCCTTCAGTAATAAAAAGCCTTCACCACAATATTTTCAGAATTGAATATAATTTCTAAAGTCAGAAATTTGATTTCCTGGGAAGTCTTGGGTTGTTTCCATTGAACCAAGAGTATTTAATGATTGTGAAATGTTCTTGTCTCTCTGTTATGGACTTTTTTTTCCCTAAAATCACCAAGAAAAATATTTTGTTAAGTTTATACAAGGTTTCTTTCACTTTTTTTTTTTAAGCTGGATTTATTCCAAGTTTCCCCAAAAAATTATTCTTTAATAGTTATATCATCTGTCAAATACTTTCATACAATTTTAATCTGTAGTTTTATTACATTGAAAGCAGAGGAGTCCTATTAGAGATTACCATCTTGATTATTCTAATTAAAATAAACAAAAATCCAAGTAAGGGTTAACCTCCTGCAGCTGAACAGAACTTGGTCCATCTGTGCAGTCCTACTGTACTTTTCACCCATCTGTGCTATTGCATCTTGGTTTAGCTGTTTGCCATGTTTTGCTTTGTGGTATTTGTATTAACTTGCAGATTTTTCCATCAATAGATTCTGTTCAGAGCTTTAAGTCAGAGGACACTTGAAACTTGATGGGAATCAAAAAACAGCTCCAGATTTTGTGTCTCAGATTCTTGATATAAATTTATCATTAATGTTGTTTACTTGGATTTCAGTATCTTTTTCTCTTGAAATGATTTGGACTACCCCCAAGACTAAAAAGAATAGAATAATCTGCTTGTGTCTCTCGAGTCCCCTTGGTCTCTGTTGGCTGGTTCTAGTTGCTGTGGTTTTGCATTTATAGGACGAAGTGCTTACAAGAATAGCAGCATTATAAAACTTAATGAGGCAAAAATATCAGTGAGGTCTGATCACCACATAAAATAGCACCTTTTGGGATTATGTTGATGACTGAAATAATTACCTTGCGTTTTCTTTGCAACTAGGTTTCAGCTGAAAAAAAGTCACTTTTTCCTATTAATATATGGGGTTTTTTTAAGTAGGTCAATGAAATGCTTTAAATGATTCATAAATGTTTAGAGATTTTCATCATATCAAACAAAGGTAGATTTAAATGAACCAGTGCATTCTTTAGTGTCTGTGATACTTCTTAACTAAGAAGGAGAAATAATTTATAGAAATACTATTTTCAGTAATGTCCTGTAATAATTAAAAATGCTGAGAACCGTAAAAATACAAAGTACCTTTTTTTTAAGAAGACATCTCTCTGAGACTTTGTGTAGTGCCTATGAAAGTATAATATTATTTTAGTAATTCACAATATTATCTTAGTAGGTCACAATAGTGAAAACTTGAAATTCACAAATACCTACAGCGCTACCACAATATTTTCTGTCCTTTCCAGCATACCTGCCATGTTTGTGGAATGAATTGTGAGGAATAAGAATTCAAGACAGCTGTGTTTGAATTTGGGGACCTAGATAGTTGCAATCCAAGAAATATCTGTGTGTTGCTGTCAGTAACAAGCAGCTGCTGTTTTGCTGAGAGTTAATGATGGTAAAAGAGCTCAGTGTAACAAAAACAAACAAATAACACAGAAAAGGTTCACCTCTGACTTCTTCAGTTCTAAGTGGTCAATAAAGAATAGATAATTTGTCAGGAACATATTGTGAAGCTCAGTTCAGCACAAAGTTTTAGTTAGGGAAAGTACAAATTATTTTTCTTTCTGATAAAGGCCTGATCCCTTCAGGTTATAATGGTGTTTCTCAGTACCTGAGTTTTCTGTGTGATGATCTATACTCATTCTGTCTAACAGAATGATATGTAGAAAACTTTTTTTTCTTTAGACAAAGTTTGTCTTTGTAAACTTTATTATGTTTAGAAGTTTTTGAATACACTGTAGAACTGGTCAGAGTGTAATTAGATATATAAAGTTGATCATATTCTAATAAGTTAAAAACTAGAGTCTTTGATATTAAAGCGAAGAATAGAGTTAAGTCTTGTCTGAATTAGTAATTTCTCTTGTATTTAATAGTTTTTCATCCAAGAATTCCTCAGAAAGACTTTAAGCAGTATTTCAAAGTTGTTCAACAATTTTCAGAAATAAATCCCTTTTTGTATTCTGGTGTAAATTTCTTGTGATTCAATGGATTTAGAAGCCCTTGTAAAATAAAATTTTATTCATTCACAGTTTATTCAACAGGGGACCCTGATATCATTGCCTCTCACAGCAGATCATTGAATTTATTTGTTAAAGAGAAATTGTTTTACATCCTTTCAGTTGTATTGAAAATTTTGATGCATGTCATGCTCTGTTTTGATAAAATTTCAGTCCAGAAAATCAATAGCAAGGTTAAGAAAACACATAGGTATCGTGTGATTAAAAACATTAAGCTGTTCTTCATTTTTGGCTGAATGCTAGTCTTTCCATAGTCTAGAGCAGGAAGAAATAAAGTTTTGGAAGGAGCATATTCCCTTTCTTCCTCATGTCCTTGTGAAAATCTACCAAGCTGGGCTAAATTATGTGCCTTGGAAACAGAGAATTAGATAGATATTAAAAAAGGACCTCTTAGACTTGTAGGTTTTGATTTTCCCACCTAGCTGCCTCCTGTTACGTGTATTTGATCTCGGTCAGATGGATAATTTCAGCACAACTATAACCCTGAGTGCTTCTAATGAAGACAGAACAAAGGGCCTTCCTTCTCTGAAAACTAAATAGTTTATTCTTCTTCTTGGTGTAAGAAATGTGGGACAGAAAGCCTTGAATTCAGAGAGAATAAAATACTGACCTGAAACATGAAAAGGCAAAGTAGTAGTAAAGACTGTTTCCTAGTTAATTTCTATTATCAAAAGAGTTTAATTGTGTAGAGGTCCCCTGGGAAGTGCGAAGGCAGCTCTGAGGGGCTTGAGGAGGAAGATGGGAATAGGCTGGAGTGAGTAGAAAAGGGGCAAGTGTAAAATTTTAGGTAAGTTGGGTCTGTGGCTAGAAATTGAGAATTGGAATCAGGGTACTAGAGACAATCATACAGTTAATTGTTCTGACAATAAATGCCTTTTCTGTTTAGTAACTTTTTCTTAGAGGGAAGGTAAGTTCCTATGATTCTAAGATTGCTGACTATCATCAGCACAACTAGCTAGCTTGTGTCTCAGTGGGAAAAAATGCACTGAGGACTAATATATTCCCTTTTAATTCTTTAGAGCTTTGGAAAATATTTCTGGTTTTCCCACATTCCAGATGCTTTCCACTGAACAGTTTTTGGCCTTGCAGTGTTTCTAGACCAGCTGTTTTTTGTTCTCATTCCTGTAATTTTTTAGTCTTCATCCTCTGTCTGCTTTTTTAAAATTTTCTTTTCCATTTTCCTCCTCCATATACTGACTACTCACTGTGAAAAGAGAGCACACTCTTCAAGACATCTATTATAGAGGACAATGAATTTTGTAAACCTGTTAATTACCATGGTGTGTTTTAGCTTTTTGGCAACTACAAAATTTTTCAATTCATTCATTCAAACTACAGATATTTCATATTTTTGACAGGTAAATATTTCTCCTGTTGGAAAGGAAAAATAGGCAAATCTTGTGAATTGTTATCTGGGAAACTGTGACCTAGATACAGTCATTTTACAAGTCCATTTTACAAGTCCATTTTTGACTTGTAACTTGGTAGTCGTGACTGTACAGAGGATACTAACAAACACAGCTTTCCTTTTTAGCTTTTCACCTCTTTATCCTTAAGAGAAGTGATGAGTCTTTAATAAAGTAGAGTCTTGAAGAGGATACATGTCTATCATTTTATCACAGGAAATGAGAATGGGAGACATGTTATGTACACAAAATTGTTTTCTGGATGATAGTGGAGATTTAGAATGCATCCATATCCACTTTGAGGCCATTATTTGTAGATGATTGGCAGAAACTACCAACTTGTTGGCATCTAATTGAGCTGAATTCTACACACACTGCTAGGTGGAGTGTAAAATATTTTCTCCTTAGGATATTAACAAGTAATATGAAAACTCCTCGTACTGTAGAACACACGAGATTTAACCAGAGTTAATCTTGTATTAGAAAGCATGACTTTCTCATTTATACAGCAGACTCAGCACAGAATCATGTAGCAATGCGAATTATTTCCAAAATAGTTCTGTGGCTGTTAGTTTATTGAAATAATTCAGAAAATTTAACAGTGAGACTATAATAGTGCATGTTGTTACCTGCGTAGAACAGACAAAAAGCATAAGCACTGCAGTAAGCACAATCACTTGAGACAACTCGCTCAATGACAATTTAATGCACATGGTGATAATGAGAAAAAAACGAGATGAGGCGAGCAGAGTTTGACATTAGTTGGATGACACTGAGTGCTTGAAATGAGTTTCTAGCACTGGAGATAATCTACAGGGGGCAGGAGTCCCCCACGCCCACTCCTTGTGCTGCAGCGAGGACCCCAACGCGCACACGGGAGCCCTTCTGCTGCACCAAGCTGACACTTCTCTTCCTACAAGGCAGCAAGAAAAGCACAAAAAGGCAGAAATAGACGGGATACAACTGGGAAGCTGTCACTGTAGATTGAAGGAACATAAGTTACTAGTTTAATAATGTAATTATTTTGAATCTTGCTGGAAAAATAATGAATTTAAGTCACTGCGAAAGTAGTCTCAGAATTATATTACATATTACACTTAACTAAAATTAACATACAGTTAAGAGATTAATTCAATGCTACAGTAAAAGAACTTTAGTCTGAGCCAGATTTAGTGCTTTGTGGCATGATTCTGGAATATTTTTTTTTTTAATTTTACTTACACACGATCTTTAAGACTCATATTTTGTTAAGAAATCATTCATATAAAATCTGTTTATTTTAAAACTGTATTTATAGCTGTCTTGCAATTATAGAGTGGGTAAAATAAAACTGCAGGACTTCTTTTTTTCAAAAAACTCTGATGAATAAATTTGATATTAAATATGATTTAAAACAATGCTTCAGCAAATATTCATATTACATGTTAAAATTAGGAGTGTTTAAATGCTTTTCAAAATGTAAACTCAAAAGTAGAGTTTGAATAATTTGATTCAGTGCCACAAGTTTTTTCAGTTTTTCTTTTATTTAATTATTTATTTCTCATTCTATCCTCATACGCAACCTTGACATTAATATTTGTAAACATGGAATATCACTGATGATACTACCAACTTTTATCAGAAATTTAAAAAACCCTCTGATTTAAAAAATCCTCAGTATAAGAGCTCAGTATAAGGCGTACTAACCAACAGTGTTAAATAAATGAAAAAGAATCGAAAGCTCAAGAAAAATTTAGGATGAATGTTGCCAGTCAATAAATCAGAAATGGAATCTTTAAGGAAACAATGATAGTGTGAGAAAATTATCTTAGTGACAAAACTGTCTCATTGGCCTGACACACAATTCAAATATTGAGGAGGTGTTTGTTTTCACTCATTCTCTCACCATTTCTGAAAATCTCAGTTAAGGCTCCAGTGCTCTACTCCAATTCAAAATCCATTTAGACTAGCTTTCTTTTTACAAGAGTCAGCTCCAGGCCGTCTATAAATAAAACAAGCATCAGAAAATCTGCTAATGCAGCGCTGCCCCCATACATACTCAAATGAGTAGCTTTATTAAGTGGAAAGAATATGTTATTGAGATTAAGAAATACTGGCTTGCTTTATGTAACAAACTGACACAACAGTTAAGTGTGGTAGGTGTTCAGCTTGCACTGGCAGGGACTTGACACACTTGCAAAAGCCTGTCCAAGGGTTGCTGACATTCTGCCTAGCAGTGTAGATCCATACCATTCCACATGCCCATATAACATGTACTTAAGGAATATATCAAATTCATTTGATCTAGATGTGTGGCTAAATTGCAGAAAAGCTAAGTAGGCATCCAAGCTCCAGGGAAACATCACTATTCTGATGCTGATCTTGAATTCAACTGAGTGAGAGTCAGGGCTCTTAGCAAAAAGAGGTAGAGATAAGAACACTGAAATATCCAAAAGCTTGTCTTGTATGAAACAAGACATTCTTATAAAAATGTAAAATTATTTCCAAATGCAGCTGCTTGTTTCCTCTTCTCACTTCAGTGTATTCCAAATAAATAGGATGGTAGTAATTTTCTTTCACTGCTGTTGTGTCAAATTTATACTAATCTTAAGAGGGAAAAGATCTAATATTGATTATAACTAATAGCTGGTGTCATCCTCATCAAAACAAGGAATAGAGATGTATAAAAATATCAGCATTCATTGAAACATACTTTCTGAAGTAAGAAACTCATTTAAATGATATTTTTTCCTCAAAGGATGAAAACTATGAGTGTATAAATTACATTTGCCAAGTAAGTACCTACATTTTTTCTTACAGTACTATTAAATACCAGTGCTTGTTTACATTATGCCAATTTGCAGTGTTTTTACTAGTTACAGTGGTAGGCTTAACAAATAAACAGGAATTCCAGCTGACTATATTTCAAAATGATAGATGACTAGAATAACTTCTAATAAGTCAAAATGCAGTAGTGACCCAGTATCCCAGATTAAGCTGTTTATATTTTGAGAAGGCGGCACATTGTGCTTTCAAATATAAGAAAGAATTGCCTTCCTTTCTGTTTTGTAAAAAGCATTTTACCATGAGGTTTCCTTTTCTCATTTAGTCTACTTTAAGTGGTGGGATCTATAAATATTTTATTGGTATATGTTATTGGCTGGAAGAACAGGAAATGCCAATAAAACATATCCACTTGGGAAATATGTGTAATAGCAGGTTGAACAGCAAATTCAGCTCCCATGAGATAGGGCAGTTAGAGTAATGCCTTTTGGGAAAAAAGCTTAACATACAAATCTGTGAAATTTGCACCAAATATCTTCTTGGAGTGCAGGGGGCTGATGGAGGGTGTGAAAAGAATCTGCAGCTCTCTGTTGAGCTGTCGGTGGCTGAGGGCATCTGTTTCCAAATAAAATGACACTAGGAGTGCCCCTGCTGTGCAAGGGTAGGTTAGGGGAAATGTCCGTTCTGTTTTGCTTACCTTGCCATCTCCCTTTTGCCTTGTTTGATACCGTTCTAAGTGAGTGGAAGTCTGCTTTGAGGCAGGGGGTTACAGTATTGAAAATGTGCTTCAACAGAATATGCATGCATAATTGATCACTAATAAGGCCTCTTCTCCTAACCATTATGCAGCTGTAGTTGGGACTGTTGCTTAGAGCCATCATCTCTGGTGGTTTACTTAATTTCATCTTGATTTTGAGAGATACTCAGATTTCTTGTTCATATATAGTTAACCAAAAGTTCCTGATTACTTTTAAAGCTTCTTAAAAGATGAAAAGGCCAAAAGGTGATTGCTTTCTTTCATCAGAAAATATGTTATTTAAAGACTGATCCCTCTGAGGTTTCTGGAACATTGCAGGGAAGGTGATGAACATATTGTTTGCACATTGGTGATGGGTATTAGAGGTTTTAAGCCATACTGTCCTGGAAACCTCAAAATATCAAAAATATTGTGGGTGGCATGATAACAAAATATTCTGTGTGTCATAGCTGAATGACTCAGAGACAAATGTTAATTGTCCACCAGTCCAAGAGGCAGCAGTACAAATAAAGGCACCAGAGATTCTGGCGTAGCACTGCAGTATTGTATGTGGTGAAATATGAGTTGTATTAGTTTTTATTTTCTGTATGAGTCTAATATGCAATTGTAGGGATCTGACACAGTATGTCAGATATGTGTATAGTCAATCATCAGTTGTGCCTTAAGTACTGGTGTTGTTTTGATCAATGTCTGATGCCACAGTAACAATCTTTGCTACTTTTAAGAAGTCAGAGTCATTTATGAACATCACTAAGTTTCTAAAATGGATTCTTCTTTCTTGTCTTTGTAAAACCCAATTCCACCATGGAAATTTTGGCCTGAGCATTAAATTCTTCTTAATTTTTAGGTTTTCTGTCAATGTTAAACTAATATATATTTAACAGCACCCTCTAAATTATTACATGATCACTGACTTAATGAAGGAAGATCTAATTTGAAGATTAAAATAAAAGAAAAAGATCTTGAGGTTTAAATATCAATCTTCTGTTTCACTAAAAAATTATATATCATATAATACCATACTAACACAGAGAGATAAGCAAGAAAGTTGTCAATATGAAATATGTCTGTATCTGTTGAAAAGAACACAAAATTGGACAAAAGAAACAGAACGAAGAAAATAGTTCTACTTCATCAAAGTAAATATATTTTTCACATAAAGGCAGTTAATTAACAAAAGGATTAGAGGTCATTATATATAGCTAATTAGAAGGTATTTTAATTGGAAAGCTGCAAAGTACACTTTGGTTTTAAAATAATGTTAATATTTACCCTCTGTGCATTCAACTAAATTGCCAGATAGGTTGAAGGTTAAAGGGTAGCACATAGAGCTCTCTGTGATCTGTGGCAATGAACACTCTTGCCAATTGCAAATGGATTTAGGACTAAGGGCAGCTCTAAAACTGGGATGAGAACTGCTCCACATAATACAAATTTAAAGGAGACAAATGTTTTTCTGTGGAGTGATAAATATATTTCTGTCCCATGTTTGCTTCCTGTTTGATAAAGCCTGGGCTGATACAAACCTTGCACCTCCTCATGGAAACAAATAGGAATTTAATAGAAATTTAGAATGGATTATTTTCTATTACTTTGGCACTTCCATTTTGTTAGAGCAGTTGCAGATACCAGGGTTCTTTTGGGACTTCCATTGGTGCTTTCTTGGCTCAATATAATTTCATATTCCTCAAAGGAGGTAGTACAGCTCGTGAGCACTGTCCTTTATGATTCTACCATCTGTGTCTTTCTCTTTGGATTGCTGTCACATAAGGAGACATGAGGAGAAATGGTTTAAGCAGAAAGGTAAAAAATATTATTTTATGGATTAATTTTATTCTGTAAGGAAAGTACTATTGCCTTAGGAATTAAAATATGAAATACTTCATTATTAAAACCTTTAGTAAGGGCACATTTCTATTTTCTGATCTGAACTATGAATATCTATGAATTAAAATATGAGACACTTCAATATTAAAGCCTTCAATAAAGGCATATTTTTTATGATGTGCTCTGTGAATTTCATATACAGAAGAGGTAACACTGATTCAAAGAAGAATCAATAAAGTTGTTAATATTTCATTAAGTATTGTATAATTATTTTTTTTCAGATTCCAGTTGTAGGAATTTGTTTATAATGCTAATTAAAAAGAGTAATTTGTCAAAAACTCCTTGATTTGGAAAACTAATGATGGTTCACCCTGCTGAGTTTGAGGGAGAATATCTATATATATATATATGTATGTATAATTATGTATGTATGTATGTATGTATTTGAATTTTTTTCTTAATAACTTTAATTTGAAAGACAGTTTTTGAGGAAATAAGTTAAGAAAGAAGTTTTCTTAGTAATCTAATCCAAATATTGTCTGCTGCATATATTTTGCTTGGCTGATTCAGCAACAATTCTGAGAGTTTCGGGTTTTTTTTAATTTTTAATTTTTTTTTACATTTTCTGTGATCCAACTTAGTTAAGGTTAAGGTTAATGGTTAAGGTTTATCCACTAAGGTTGATCACATTAGAATGACACAGGTCTGATAGATATTAGTAATTTTCTACTGATAGTAAAAACATGGTTTTTGAATTATTTGCCCCATTTGGGTGTTTAATGATAGCTGAAAGTATCAGGCTCCAAAAAGCAATTTGAATGCTGTTAACTAATTAAGAAGTTAAATGGCTCCATAATCAACAGAAAATCTTGAAAGTTACCTTCATTAGTTACAAGAGGAAAATGGTTGTTAATGTAATGGGAAGTACCTGAAAAGTGCCTGCCTGGAGGCAAATCCTGTCATCAGGGCAGTCTGCAGACTCAGAAGTATTAGTATGAACTCTCTCAAAGGCTTCTGGGTCACTTCTCTTTATTTTTCATTGGAGAAGAGGTTTTGATATTATTTAGATTGCCTAGAAAATACTTGTACTTTATTTTCCTTGTGTCCTTTGTATGCCTATAATATTTAATTTGGCATCAAGGAGGAGAAACAAAAGCACGTCTAAATTTCCCTTATTTCATCTCTGTTTGGAAGGATTAAGTATAAAGATGCAAGTCAGGGTCAGCTGGTGAGACCCCAACAGTGTAAAAGTCCTGGTTCCCCTAGCCCAGCAGCCAAAGAAGAGATCTGGAATACGTGGAGTAGTTTATTTCTCCTTTAATATTTTCTCTCTGACTTGCCGAAGTCTGCCTAGTACAGAAGCCATAGCAAGTCTGGCTGGAGTCTCTGGGGGTGTCTACCTTTTATATCAAAAGTTACGTACCATCTGTTCATAATAAAGCACCAATATCTAACACCTATGTTGGGCAGTGTGTTCCTATCCTAAACCAATAGAAAAGTGTCACCATCACACGGAGAAATGGAGGACAAGAAGAAGGAGAAGACAGCTAGGACACACCTCGATTCCTCCATCTTGTACCCCTGAGTTATGTTCTAAAAAAACCCAAAATTCTACTTTTCCACCCCGTGTCAATTCCCCTATTACATTACTCAAACCCTTTTTGTTTGTAATTCCTCATATAGAGCTGGCAGCCTCTCCCATGGGCTAAAATTGAAGCCACAGGTGCTCAGGTGCTTCTGAGTTCTTGCCAGGGTCTTCAATCCCTCTGCTGGGGTCTTGAGACATCCAGGGCAGCCAGAGGGATGTCCTGGACTCTTACAGATTTATTTGTTTATTTCTATGTACATCACTTCCCAGTATAAATAATCTTCATGAGCTGAGTAGGTCTACAGTTCACTTGTAACCTAAATAATCAGACAATATCTTGTGTTGGAACATGCTGCTAAATAAAAGAAATTCCTTCTCACTTCTTTGTTAGCTGTCTATAAAAATGTAATTTTTTGTTTTACATATTTATATAAAGATATAGATAGATAGATAGATGCAGTCATCTGCTTCATGGTGATTGTTAGGCATTGGGATATGCATGCCAGCATATTGTGAAAATAAAATGAATTAATGCTTCTAAGAACCAGCAATCCAAAGTTATCAGTCACTTCTGAACTGTTAGCAGATTTTGAACATATTTAAAATTTCTTTATACCAAAATTCTATAATAAATTTAGTCATTATCCTAATCTCATAAATTTAGCAAGATTAGTAGATCTATCAAATGTAATTGGTACACCTAGAGATTTTTCTACTAGTAATAAAGCACAGTAGCTTCTGTGATAAGTACCTTCTGTAATTTTAATTCAGTTGCCAGATGAATCGGGTGGAATATATTGCAAATTGTCCTTTCTTAAGTCATTGACATTTTTGCTTTGGCAGAGCTAGTTTAATCTGATCTGACTGGGCAGATGTGTCCACCCCTGCAGATTCTGTTGGAGTCAATGGAGCTTCACACAATTTTATAGTCATTATTTGATACAGAACTGGCATTGCTGTATAAAGTGTGTGCTGCAAGGGCTCCTATTTTTTTCTGAAATATAAAGCAAGTGAATAAAAAAATGACAGAATGGGACTAATAAAGAGGTAGAATGTATCACTTTCTTATATCAATAAAAATGTGTTCATAATTTAAAATTATAAATATTTCCTTAATGAAAACAATACTCATTCTGGGATGGCTTTTTAACTTCTGTGCCAAAAGTGAGGACAGTGAAGATATAAAATAGGAACATATTCATGTTTTCTGATAATTTATTCTGTTTACAAGATTATTGGACACATTCATCATTAAGGTGTTAAATCTTTGGAAAATCTAACTGGATAAAGTATAAACACTAACATGTTCTTCATTTCTTGAGAGGGTGTCAGATGGGCAGGAGTGAAAGCCAGGGAAGGATAAAAAACCTCAGGCAAGCTCATAATTTGTAAATCAAAATCTTTTTGTTTAAAAAAAATACAAATAGTGAATACCGTTTTTCTTCTCCATATTTTCAAAAATATGTAATACGAAAAGATGAAGTATGTCATCAATGCAATTGATTAATAAATATATTTTATAAGTCTTTATCTGGAGAGACCACAAATAGTATGTGAACAGAGCTCTTCTCTTGCATAACAGATACACAAGAAATTTGTGTTGCTAAAGAAAGCTTAGAAAGTTAAAGCGTTCATTTACATGTTAATGTAGATAAGACCTTCTCATATTAAAATTATGCATGTTAATGTAAATCTCAGAATGGTGCAATAGTTTTCTGCAGACCATGTTACAAACATGGAAGTTAGACTCTATATTGTATGTAAGCTATGTAAGACTATGCAGAAATTGAAATTATGTTAACCATAGACTTGTAAAAAAAGCACTCAATTCAAGACCTTACAAATCAAATAAATAATTTTGAAACAATTTTTGGAGCTAAAGTAATATAATTTGAAACAATATCTTAATATATCTTTCCTTTTTCTTTCGAAGATAATGTATTTTACATAAATATTTGTCATTTTGTCCAGAATTTAAAATTTTCATACAGGGAAGTATGCCAAGCTTTTATCTCGGTGTTTATATTTGAGAAATCCTAAAAAATTATGCCTGGTAGAGACAATAAACTTGTGTTCATAGTCAAATCTCTTTACTGGAAATTTATTCTGCTACTTAATTTTCTAAGTGCTACTGATGAGTGTCTCTTATACAGCCACAGAAATTTTGTGTTCATTGCTATAATTCTTTCAACACTGTATTGTGTTCTCTTAGATGGAATTCAGAGTCTCAGAAAAATGCAAATATACAAACAGGCGATAGCAGTACCATGTCTTTTCAGGAGAAAAATATCACTTGAGTATCTTGTTTGATGTGCTATCTTTTGGATCCAAAATAGAGCCTTGAAATGTATTGACCTTTGTTGTGTCAGGGATTCATTATTTTATAAATCAGCTTTTAAAGGGCTAGAACCACTTTGAGGGGTCCATTATAGAATACTTCATTTGCGGCCTGTGGTTAGTCTGCTTTGAGACTCCAGTAGAAGCAACATATTTCATTAACAGCAACAGTGGGAAGATGAAAAGATAGAAGATCTGTCAAATCTTAGTACCTCTATACATAACAGTGCCTCTTGCTAGTCAGTAATGAACACCATAACAATACAGACTTAGAAATTGATTTTATTTCCCTTTAAAAATTATGTTTACTTGCATCAACTGTTGTGTGCCAGTAAGTCTGGATGGAATCCAAGCCCATTGCAATCTTTCTCTTTTCATAAAATGTGACTTAAAAACAGCAATTGCGTCTGGTTTCTCCTTAGCTCCCGCAAGAATCAAATTTGAAGTTTTTTCCAACTCTTCTTCCATTTTACCTGTGAAAATGTGGTCCTTTTCCATTAAAGAGGAATAATCTCTGAGCTTTCTTCAGGTTCTTTGAAGTATAGGTCATGCTTTTTTAAATCTATAGAACCTTCAGGTTGAAGAGTATGTTATAAGCCACATTTTCTCCTTGTGGAATTAGTAACTTAAAGTGCTGTTTCCAGTTATGAATAAAATTAATACAAGAGCTTGATGGTAAGAAAACTTAATCCTGTCATATCCAGATTCATGAATAATTCAAAAGGTACAATTTCATGTTTATCCCATTATTAAAGATAAAAAGTGTATGTATGTTGTCCATGTTTTTAATAACAATTTTCTAGTACTTGTAGAAAAAAACCCCATGCGGTTACCTCTGCAATGCATTTTTGTTTGCTCTTATTTGAATTTTGATACTGAATGTAGAACTAGTGTAGACATTCACATTATAAATTATTTTCTTCCAGAATATCTCAGCTGAGTGTTTATTAAAATATATGAAAAATGTTACATACACAAGAGAAATAATAATGTTTTTATAATCTCATTGCCTGTGAATTTTTTAGAAGTAGAGCAGGAGTTTCAGAACTCCTGTTTAAGTCAAAACCCCCAGTTTAGGTCAGAGGAAATTAACAGCAAGATGCCTTAGACAATAGGCACTGCTGTGTCTTAAATATACTCAAAACAGAATGAGAACAACTTAGTCCTGCTGTGTGTTGGTTTTTCCATGCTGAAGCATTAAAATATAACCTAACCATTAAGACTGCAAAACCTAGAATGCTGTCAGAATAATTTCAAAATTCTCTTAACTTAAATTGTGAAGGACACTCATACTTTTGTCCTATTTCCTTATACAAGTGCTTTATGTTAGTAGTTCTAGTGCATTATGGAAAAATGTTGGAAATCTATTTCAATTAAAACCCAAAAAATGGGAAGAAGCCAAAACCAGTAGCAAACACAACAGTCACCACTGAAAATGAAATGGAATTAACTTTTGAATAAATGGCAAAATGCAAATTTGAATGAAACAATGTAATAGCAATATTTAATCTTAAATCAAATTGGTTACTAAGGTAATGGGAAAAAACAAAACCATAACTGTTCATTCTCCTTTTTCTTACACATTATCAGATGTGTTTATTACAACATCTTTAAATCGTCTTCCCTTAAGAAATTTCTAATAGTGTGCCCTTTTTATGCATCCAAATCTTATGTTACTAATTGTCTTCAGATGCCCATATTGAACAATACACAGGTGCTGTGTTGCTATTGTGTTTCTAGGTATGTAATTCTAGCACAACTGCAGTGTGGGTAGTTTATTAAATAATAAAGTAAAAAGGAGAGTTCTAATTGTGTAGAGATATTTGCCCTATAGCTTTGCAATATTATAAACTGGTAGAGATCTTTAGTCTTAAACAGGTCTCAATTATATTGTTCTCATGACTGAATAATGCTTTGTAAACTGAGTAAGTCACAAACCTTATGATAATAAGACTAGAACTAGGAACAAAACATAACAATTTGAAAGGCTTCATCTATTAAATTTGGTTCACAATCTGAGAAATTGCTAAAAATATTGCTATATGAGAGATTTCAAATAATTAAAATTAAAACTTATCTTTCCATATTGTTCCAAATCCAAAACTTAAATAAATCTTGATAATTGTCAGCCTTTCAGGAATATCTGTCTGTACAGAACTTTTTATTGTAGAAACAATATAAAATACAAGACTCTTCTCTAGTTGTGGGTGCAGCATTGGAATCAAAGTTTAGCATAAATTCCAATTTGTCTATGGCCCCCCATACTGTTCTCAGTTATTATTTACCCCTTTATTCAGCCCTCCTGCTATATTACTATAGACACTAATCCTTTTATTTTTGTTTTGTCTGTGTCATCCTCCCCCTTAGGACAGGTTAGAATTCTAATGCCCAAAAATATTCTTATTCCATCCCAAAACAATTTGACTAATCTTGAGTTAAAACTTATATATCAGTTACTAATTCCCTAGATATACTCTCATGCATATATTCTTCTTGACAATTAATGGCAATTAATGCAGCTGTGCATAGAAAAGCTATATACTGTGTACTGACTCTTAACACCTTTGTTGCCACAAGGATGTAAATGGGTTTTATTTATATAAATATATTTAGATAAATATATTTTTTATATTTATATAATTTATATATATATTTGTATACAGTTTCATATTTTTAAGTGACTTGATATTGTTTATCTTCCACATGGTTATATTGTAGCTCCAAATCAGTTCTTTGTCTTTTGAGCCCCTTGATTTCTTAATGGATTCTGGTTTTGAGTTGGTCCTAACTGTGTTTTAGTCTGGGTATAACTTGATTCTTGTTTTAGCTTGTACTTTGTATTCCCACTATCAAAACCCACACAGCTTTAGAAACTACTTGCAAATGTGCTGTGATCTTGATGATCTGCTAGTTTCATTTGGCACCATCCTCTACTTAGATTCCTTCATCTGCTTTTCATGCTTCTGTAACCAGACATCCCCATTCTTTCTCTGCTAATACCAACTTGAGTTTTTTAGTTACCATAATGCTTAAACAATATTTTTAGAAAAAAAAATTGTAAATATTATAGATTGAAGAATGACATGTTTAAAAATTGTTTAGGAAGGATCTTCAGTGGCTGTCTAGTCTAATCTTTCCCATGACTGTCCACCCGGTCTTTCCTTAATACTCAGTTCGTCTTCATAGCAACATTCCTTCCATAAAGGTTGTTCTTCCATGTCTCTGTAATCCCAGTGAGGTTGTAGACCCCTCACCAAGGCCCAATGCAGGATACCCCAAGAATCACACCATGTAGGTAGGTTGAAGACTATTGACATACCTATTTCTTCAAATCGCCTAGTCTCTTCTGGTCCAACAAGAAGCTGGAGGTTGGTTATTTTTTGGGGGATGGTGGGGGAGGTAGAGGATGAGGAACTTTCTGGGGGAAGTTCTGAATTGAAAATGAGCCAGCTGTACTGCATATAGAAGTTAATTTTCCTTAAAATTTGTCTCATAGTAATAAAAGTCATTTGAGCTTCAATAGGAAGTCGAATACATGATGGAGTAACACTGATTTGCTGTTACTGTTGAAGTCAAATTATAAGTGTTGTTCTGTGTGAACTTGCATGGATGCTGAAAATAATGATTGTATTGTGTATATTCTTCGCTGCCATCTTTTTGATTAAAAGAGAGATTGCAAAGGGTACAAGGCCACCTACAGTTGCAGTAGATTGTCTGCTGTGCAGAAAGTTGTGCACTTTGTGCATTGTTGTGCTCATAAAAAATGTTCAAAATGGTTTTTTGAATTCTCTAAGTGGTATTATTATTCTGAAAAGTAGTATTAAAGTTGTGGGCATAGTAGAGTGGTCCATAGTTGCTTATAGAATCATAAAATAAAACACATAAAACCATAAAACAAAAAAGGAACAAATATATGTGATGACCTCCAAAAGTGGGGGATTATTTTTGTTCTCAGCTGTTTGGAAGACACTATTCTAAGTAACAGCAACCAAGACAAGAAGTATTTTTATTGAAGTTATTTCCTAAAGATGGTGAAAAATAACTTGAAGGAAAATAGTGATCATCTTTGGTGTTCTATTTGTGTTTTGGACAGCTATCAATCTAAACATCCTAAGTGAACTAAAATAATAGAGCAAAATACGTTGTTCAATTATTCATTAAAACCTTTATTAGAATGTTTTTCTATGTCAAAACACAGTGATTTGAAAATATATTTTAAAAACAACTTTCACTTACCTTGTGTCCATGTATACACACTGAAATAGAGATCCCAGTTTAATTATAATTGTTCAGAAAGGTCAGGGCTCTAAGTTTTCTCAATTTTTGTAGTAGTTTGGGAATGGCACTCCTGCTCCCATCCTCCCACCCGAAATGCAAAGAGAGACAAAAGGCAGAGATAATGGGCTGCGGTAAGAACAATTTACTGGAAACAGCAATGAGGTAAGAAAACAAATCATAATGGCATCAACACTGACAAAAACAGTGTAAAAAATGCAGGTGTGTTACATGAAAAATACTCACTGACTTAACCTGACATGACATAACCTTGACAAAATGAACAAAACAGGAAGACCTACTTCTCCCAGGCTTTTTTTTCCATCCAAATCCATGTCCCTTCTCAGAAGTGAGGGTCCCATAATTCCACCTCCCAGCAGTGATGTGGGGTGGTATAGAGTAGCAATCTAGAAACAGCCACACAGCTCCAGGTTCCAAACACTCTTTGCTACTTTGAAAAATTAACTCTGTCCTTGGTTGAAGCCAGGACAGCATAGAAAGAAGGAATATCAATCCCTGAAATGTATTGTAGCAATTTTGGTTGCATTTTCTAGATTTTCTATCCAGCCATCAAGCTTGGACCTGCAACTTACTAACATCTTGTAATTCAGCATTTTTTGTTGTCTTTAGTGATAAGCTGCATAACAAAAAAAGCTAGTTTATTGAGATTTTGAACTATGTACTTATAGAATAATTTTTGATTTCGGGAAGTGTGTTGTGAAGACATAATAATATAGACTTAGGATATTTGAGTAGGTTTGTATTTTGGGTTTTTTTTGGTTAGTTGGGATTTTTTGTGTGTGGAAGGTTTTGACTGTTTGATTGTTTTTAATTTAATCCCCTCCCTCCTAACCATTCTATTTGATTCTACTTTTATCTTCTGCATAACTGTATGTGAATGTACAATGTAGACCAGTGTCTACTTATAACTCTCTACAATTACTGTAATTCAGTTACTAACTATAACTAAAGTAATTTTAAACTGTGACATAAATAATGTCTTTTGATCCAGCATGTTGCTGTTTGTGTTTTTGCACACAAAATCAAAATTATTTAAAATGTCCATCTTGAAACAGAGTTTTTGGGCATATTATTCACTTTTAGCTGTACAAGTTGACAAATAGATTAAATGCTTCACTGGTGCATTGCAAGCTGCTGAATACTCATACTAGTATATCTGTTAAAGTCTGAATTTCCAGGATTCTGAGACCTTTTCGCATGGCTCACCTTATGCAGTATATTTGAGATCCAAAACTCTGGATTGCGCCTTAAATATTATTGTAGACTATGCCTGTGGAACTGTTATTTTTGACACCTTGAGGACAGGGTGAAAAAGGTTGCAGAGCATATGTCACAAAAAAACACTTATAAAGACTCAGAAAGTGTTCTGAGTAGGAAATCATGCTCGCTTTACATTTTAACTCCTATAAGTTTGTCAATACATAGAAAAGTAGAAGGAAATTACTTCCTTTTTTTTGCTGATTCAGCATGCACTCAGCAATGCTGACACAGCTCCAGAATCAGCTCCAAAATGTACAATAACTTCCTCTCTCAATGAACAGAATTTCAAGTGAAGAAAGGAAGGTTTTCCCATAATCATTCTTTCAAAGAAGTGTAACTCATGAAATAAGTTCACACGCAGTAGTGTCTGACAAGATTCTCCTTGTTGTTCCAGATCAGGAAAGAAACAGTGCGTAATGCATCAATGATTTGTTCTTTAAACATTGGCCAGCACCTCAGATAAAAGTCTTGGCATATGGGGAAGGTATATAAGTGGATCAAGATCCTCAGCTGGATCACCAGGAATATCAGTTTGGCAGTTATTTATGTGTGGGCTGCAGTCACTTTCTGAATAAAAAGTCCTTTTATACTTGACCTGCTTATACCTTTCCCCTTAACAACACAAAAGCACAATTTCTTTTACACTGCAATTTCTAATTACCTATTTGGAAACTGAGGTTCTATAAAAAAGACAGTCTTTAATAAATTGTTCAGTCCCATGTTCTTCTCTCAGATGACCTTTAATCATTTCTTGGCATTTTTTTCTGTGAATTAGATTCTCCTTGGAAACGGTACTTATTCAAGTCTTTTTAGGGGGTATTTTTATCAGAGGCCATCACTTTTGACCCTGTATCATTTTCTCTTCTTCAAAGGAAAAAGGTACTAAATCTCCTTCAAATCTTTTATAGCTTAACTATGTCTTAGAGGGGAAAGTTTATAGAGTTAAAAATAACAATAAAAACTCATTCAAATTAAATGAAGAGTCCAGGGCATGAAACAAAATTTGTGTGAAATAAAGGTATAAATATATGTTTTTATTGCCACAAGCACAGAGTCTGTATAATACTCTCTCAACATTTGCATTAAACATTAATTTACATAGACCTATTGAACAAAAAATCAGAAAATTTGTATTATCCATGGATAAAATTCTCTGACTCTACTGCCAGTTCTTTTGAAACCAAATAAAATCCCGTATCATACAATTTTATTCCTTTTGCCTTAAAAATAACACCAGAAACAATTTATTTTTTGTATCCTTATATATTGACATTTTGCTCTGCTTACTATTGTGACAATACTTCAGGGTTTATTTTTCTTTTTGGCAAGATCACCAAACTTTTTCCCCTCACTACTTTCCATCTCAGATTAAACAATTGATGGTGACCAATAAAGTTGCAGAATGTTCCCCAGAGCATGGTAATAAAACGACTCAGCACTTCCTCCCAAATTGCTTTAAAAACACTAAAGCTGGAATTTGTCTGTTGCTGAACACTCACAATTCATTGGCACAAAGGCTGAAAAGCTAGCTGATTCATTTGAATTTTTTTTTCTTTTTTTGGTACCTGTACAGCTTTTCTGGACAGAATAATTTTGAAACTGAGATAAGACTAAGAAAAAAATCCAGATCTGTAAATACATTTACCAGCTAAAATAAGTATAAAAGTATCTGATTTGCATAATCTCCCTATGCAACTCTTTCTCAGTACTCCAGGTGGATTATGAAGTACTTTATGAAGTTAGAATGATGCAATCATAAAACAGTTTTGGCTGGTTATATAATCCTGGAGGAAGCAAGAACATCAACTAGATCAGGCTGCTCAGAACCGAGTCCAACTCCACCATGAATGGGTCATCTCCCACCTCTGTTGGAATCTCATACAATCATCCAAATCTCATCAGAGGCATGGCAGCTGTAGAAAACTTGTAGTAAAAGAAATTACATTTGTCAGTATTGGAAAATGAGCCTTTGTTACCATGTTATTCAACATTAAGAAAATTAGTGTCAGAACAGGGGAAAGGGAGAGAGCAAATGGAAAACATATACTTCATGAAATAACAGATATATAATAACATAGAATCACAGAACCCTAGAATCATAGATTAATTCCATTTGGACGGAACATTTACAGGTCATGTAGTAAGCAATACAAAAAAGCAACATCTTCAATTATATCAGGTAGAACAGAAACTTGACCAATTGGACCTTGATTGAATATTTCTAGAGATCTACCACTTCCCTGGGAAGCCTCCTTCAGTGCTTTCACCACCAACATCACAAAAAGCTTAATCCTTGTATCCAGTCTAAAGCTACCACCTTTAAAACCATTATCCTTTGTCCTGCCACAGTAGGACATGCTAAAAAAAAATCTGTTTCCATTTTATACATCCTTTTGAGGTATTAAAAAGACAGAAAAAAGTCTCAGAGAGTCTTTTGCAGGCAGAGCAACCCCAGCCCTCTCAACCTCTCCTCACAAGAGAGTTATTTCATTCTTCCAATCGTTTTGCAGGCCCTCCTCTGGATGCATTCTAACAGGTCTATGTCCTTCCTGTGCTGGAGTCTGTAGAGAAGGGTAAAATACTTCAGCTGAGGACACACAGGAGCACAGTAGAGGGGGAGGATCACCTCCCTTGGCTTGCTGGTCATGCTGTGTTTGATGCAGCCATGGATATAATTGGTCCTTTGGGCTGTGAGTGCACCTACACAATCACAGACATACTGGGCTTGTGTCCAGCATTTCATTCACCAGAAGCCCCAGGTCCTGCTTTGGTCTTTCTCCAGAGGGTTTTCAATTCTTCCACCTCACAAACTGTATTGAAACCAGAACTGGTCCAACCCAGGAAGAGGCACATTTCTTAAGCTTGTCTAGATTACTCTGAAGAATATCACTCTACCCAGAGGCTCACTGAAGTACTCAAATAATTGTTTTTCAAACTAAAACACCAAAACTCTCCCCTGTGATTACTGTAGTTAGAAATCTTGCAACACATCTTAATGGCAGACAAATATCTGCTAGGAGAAAAGTGAGACAAAGAGAGGATCAGAAGTTAAATTACTCATCAGAGACCATGCTTATCAATATCTTGTAAAATTTAAATGAAATTAATTACTCCTATTAGAGGTATGATTTGGGTTAACAGTTTCTAAATCCTCTACAGCTGTCCTGAGATGGTGCTGAAATCAGTTGAATAACATGTAGTAAATGAAAATCAAACGGAAACAGACTCAGATCACACTTTGCACAAATAGTGAGCATAATTCATTACAAGATGAAGGGGGTTAACTGTAGACAAAATAACAAAGTTTTGGGAAATACAAATTTAATGCAAGATGTATGGAAGAGGTGAGTATTTTGAATGCAAAGAATGACAGGTAACTTGATTAATATCACAAGCAGAAACTGAAGATCAGTTTATTGTTAGGATTATTTTCACTTTGAATTATCAGATTCAGACATGGAACCGCAAGTGTGAGGGAATCAAAACAATTCAAGCAACAATTATTGTAAAGCTGGTGGGAACCTGGAGTAGGGGAGAAGATCTAGTAAGGTAGAAGCATTCTCCAAGAAAATATACCAATCATGAGTTTGTGTGATAAATCATGAAGAAGATTCCCCTAAGTTAAATAATGACATTACTAAAGGAAGAAGAGATTAATTTAATAGATAATTTAATACTGGTATAATTAAAGCAAATAGTCATAGTCTAAACAAATGTTGTTGAACTCATGAATTTTGAAGCAACTTGGAAGGATCCAGAAAAAGTCAAGTGTTGTTAATATTCCTTCTGAATTGTGAAATTGGAATCTCAGTCTTTGTAAATATTTTTATTGACAGAAAATTGTTAAAAATATCGAAATGAATAATTTATGCAAGTCTAACTTTGAAAAAAAAAATATTCTAATACAGGAATGATAATTACAGCATTTTGAACTTTGGTTTTGGTTTTCAGAGCAACATGAAAACAGCCTACGTCTTTAATCAAATACTAAATTTTCCTTTGCCATGTGGGAATATTTCAAAATGCTACAGAAATTTAAGATTTCGCTCTGTGACTATAGCAATTGAAGAGAATGATACATAAATTTTCTTATTTTTGCTTATTTTTGAATAGTGTACTAGTGAGGGTTTTTCAGCCTTAGGCAAATCACTAATCGTCTATGACCCTTTAGTTATGTCCATGTAAAATAGGCCTAATAAAAAGACCACCAGTAGCAAGTATGGAATTTAAGCTAGACAAATAGCTTGTAGCAGTAGAAGAGTAAAACTGGCATCATTAATTGAACTGCTGTGAAACTAATTCTACTGGCAACAGTAAAATTATTCCGTCATGTAAGTTTTGTTTTGTTACAGTCACAAGAATGCTGCAGCTGAAGTAAATACAATGTCCCTATCTTTCTCCCCAGTGAAAGGCAGTAGCAGAGGAAGTAAGTATATTTCTGTTCTTGTTGGTAATTATATAGCACTTAAGCAAGTGGAGAGTAAAATTTACAAATTCTGGTGAACCTTTAAAATGTTTTTTAGGAGGCTACTGAGTTATCATTGAAACAGAAGTTGCAATCTGAGTTTCAGCCTAGTGAAGAGATAGACATATGAATACATAAGTTCTGATCACATTTCTCTACACCTATAAACTCAGAGTTCCTAGGAATTTTAAGCTTCTTCCTGGGAAAGAGGAAATCCATAATCATGATGTTTATAAGCACTACTATACTTAGTACAGTTAATAACAAGGTGAGCAAGAAAACAACCTACAACCTCCTAATCAGTCAATCTGCTTTCTTTTCACAAAGTAATAATTTAGTAGGAACTAATTGAGAGTCCTGTGAGAGTAACTTATAAATCAACCTATATGAGAAACATCTTGAAATAAGACTTTTCTTATAAATAAGTTATAAAGCATTTAAATATGTTAGTTAATAATACCTTAATTAGATTACTTGTAGATTAAAAGAATGGTATCAAAGAGAATTAACTGATGAAAACTGAATCTAGCTTTTAGGGTTCTTGCATTTTTCTGATTTATTAGTTTACATTCTGAAAATTTTAAACTATTGTTTTGGACTTCTGTAGATGTATTCATCTTTTTATCTTGCCATGATACAGGTATCAAGCTATGATATAGATGTACTGTTGACCTGTGTAGACAACACTTTTGCTAAAATTTTGAGTGCCCTAGACATTAATGTCAAAATGAAAAGGATAAACACATAGATAATTAATAATATAACCATGGAAATATTTGACATCAATACATTGATTCTTACAGTTAGTAGGCCATACAATCTCAGACATACATTCTTAATTAAAAGAACCCTAGCTAAAGTCACATGTACATAAGATAGGATTGCTAGGTGCAGCTCTGTACAAAACATCAGACACATGGAGAAAAAACCACAATATTGCCAAAGGTTTTCTGTCTGTGTCATACAACAAATAAATTCCCTTTGAATGATCTATGATATCCAGTCATTATCCAAACCATTTTAATTCTGGTACCCAAACACAAGTTTCAAACATTTTAATTCTGATCTGGAATTTTCCAAAAATGACAGTATGTAGCTGTTGGCAACACTGATCACTAATACATCTGTGTTAATGTGCTGAGACTTAAATCATGTTGAAAAAAATGCAATGTTTAAAAATACTTGAATCACAGAATCATAAAACAGTTTGGGTTGGAAGGAATCATCAAAGACCATCTAATACAGATCCTTCTTTGCCATGGGCAGCAACATCTTCTTATAGACTAGGAACTCAAATCTCCATCAAAACTTTGAAAACTTCCAGCACTTCCAAACACCTCATATTCTTCATTCCATTACAAATTTTCCATGGTTTACATATAACCCCAAAATCTATGTATCTAATGGTATAAGTGTCAGGGAAGTAAAAGAACTTCCAAAGCAGAATGTAGGAGGTTTATAGCATTGGAAGAAGTCCCAAGCTAGAAACTGTAGGAAGGAAATTCCTGGAAAAGTAAATTGGAAGGTGGTGGAAGATTGGAAGATATTACATGCTCTAGGACGTTTCTCATTAGAATCAGTTATTCTTAATTATATACAATTAAGATTTAAAAAGTATTATAAGTGATAGAGCTCTTTCTATTGAATATATAACTTTGTAAAAGATGCTTTAAAAAACTCTTCTTACTAGGGCAAAGAACTGTATCTTACACTGACATGTGTTGGCAAAGTCGGAAGAGGGATAGATTTTGGAACCTGTGTTTTACAGTTTTTATCTCTGTACAACTGTTTCTAGTTCTCTATAGTTTTAAGTCATTCTAAAATATTCTACATAATCCTAAAAATCTAACTTTGGTTTTTTGGTTTTGTTTGTTTGTTTGTTTGTTTGTTTGTTTTTAACCCAGTGGTCAAAGCAATCACATTTGAAATAGGAAATTTTCCATTCACATCTCATACCATAAGTGAGCATGAACTCAGCCTTCTTAAACTTTTCCTGACCATGCTTAATTACATATTGTTGACTAGGCCAAGTCTAATGTACTTGACAAAATTACACCCCCTTGGTCTTCTGCAAAAGGCTATATAGGGCTCTATAACCTTGGCCTTTTTAAAATAATTGGCCTTGAAAAAGGAAATCATTATTGTTTGAAAGATTAGTAATAAGTTGCTGAGACTACCCTTGAAAATCCCTTATATTAAGACAGTCTATCTTTTGTCCTTGTCATTGCTTCTTACTGTGCCCACACCTACGATAAATCTCTAAGGGCTGCAATATCCACTCCTTGCAAAATAATCTTATTTTGCATTTTAATGATTTTCTTTAATTTTGGTTGGATTGGATATATGAAGAACTTTATACATCTGAGCTGAGGAAAGTGAGCTTTTTATTATTAAGGTCTTCAGTGCCTCTTGTATACTTGTAAAAGACAGGACTTCAGATCTGTTGGTCAAAGAAAGGACAATGCTCTTGAATTTTCCAAGGAGCTAGCAGATAGTCTTACATCCAGGAACTTTTTTCCCTTTAATAAATTTGAGTAAAGGTATTCAGAAGTTGCTTTCTCCATTTTGGGATCAAAAAAATATCAGGAAAACCTTCCTATATGGCAATGTTTTGGATATGTGTCAGAATGTAATTAATTTATACATACTAGGTCTACCACTGTCAGAGCATCAACTAATATAATAAAGTTTCATTGACTTCCTATTTCTGACAATGGGCTGAGGCAGGTCATGCAAATGTTGCTATGAATTTGCATAAGTTTAATGATGCTATACATACAAAGTATTTTTCCTTTTTTAGCTAAGGGAAAATAAATGCATAACAATAGAATGGTACAGAGAGAAAAACAGATTTAAAGAAGTAAAAAAGAGTAGCTATAAAAAAATATGCTTTTACTGTTGTATCTTTAGAAGGGCTAAATTGGTGTAAATCCACTAATACAAAGAGGAAAAAACACAGCATGCAAGTGACAGGATGATTATGTTACACCATGGATCATCATCGAGCTGCAAACAGAGCTGAACCCCAGGTAGATAGTTAATCACCTTAGTACTTACTTTTATCTGATTCCTGTAGGCTTGTTTGGATGGCAGTGGTATGGTCCCATTTTGGATTTTCAAACCTAATTGATCATCTGAGTATCATTACTTACACTGACACATTCTTCCTTTGTTGTGAAAATTTAAGGTTTTTTTTTTTTTGTAGTTCTACATTAAGTATATTATACTGCCAAATTAGTCATCTAAACCTTAGATTTTTTATTATCATATTGATTGCACTTGGTTGTTTTTTAATTTGGAAGCTGAGCAGATTTTATATTTTTACACCAGGCTCTGATTTTCATTGTCTTATAATTATGAAGTACACCATTTTGGAGTAAATATGGAAGTGATGAATTATTCCTTTGAAATTCTTGAGCAACTTAGAAGAAACTCTTGTGAAAAACTCTGCTTACTAATGTTCAGTTAATGATTGCTAGTTTGCTTGTATTGAATGTATTTCATGTTCCCTGAATTGCATGAAATATACCTTTGAATTTGTTGAAAATGCATCATCTGTTCAACTTTTAAATTGAGTTAAGCATTGAGTAAGAGGGGAAGAAGTAATAGGTTTTCCCCCCTGACGTGTTTTTGCTTCATTTTACCTCATGAAAAGCTGTTCTCAGGCTATTCTAAAGAAATATATATAGTAATATCAGAAAATGAGTGTTAAATGTAGCAAATAGTTTATGCATGGATTTTAAATTTTTTTTTTTATTCAGAATCAACTTTTTTAGTACTTTGAATCTGCTCTTATTTCCAATGTGAAGAGGAAAGAGAATCTGTAGAATGATTAAGCATGATTTGCACATCTTTTAGCAAATTAAAACACATAGTGTAGACTTCTGCACCACAACATGAATTATGTATTCTGGAGATATGAGCCTGACAAACAGATATTATTTGTGTTTGGAGCATGTCATTTGAATGCAAAATTAATCTTCCTATGCAAGAAAGCTCTCCTTTTCTAAAGTACACATTTAAGATTTTTTTTTTTAAATATATATATTGATAGGATACACTTTATTTTTTCTTGTATGTAGTAATATATCCTTTCAGTAATTAGACTTTCATTTGTACAGTTCTAATTGCCCTCATATGATCATCTGAATTCTGATTCCTGCAGACAGTGAACTTTTGCAGTGACTTGTTTCCTGGGATTATCAGAAAAGTAAAATAATGCTGAGTGGAAAAAAATAATCCAAGACTTAATGTCATTTTTTGGTATTGTGGTGGTAGCTTAAGAGTAGTACGTGGTCCTTTACATACCAAAAAGATGCTGACACAAGTACCTTCACATTTAATTTACAGACAGATGAACAGATGAACAAATGGATTTCTAGAGACCCAGGTTAGAGCAAACAGTATGGATTTTGGAGGATCTTGTAGTAATGAGATTGTTAGCAATTAGGTGCTATTGACATGGCACAAGGAGTCTTGAGAGTAAAACATTTCTGCTATACTGAAGATATTGTGCAGATCCCCTGGGTATTCAAGCCTGGCCCAGTGAGGGAGCCCTTCGGAGTGTGATTTGCTGTGTGGTTTTCTTTACAGTGGATGGTTTCTTTCCTTTAAAACAGTGAAGACTAAAAGAAGAGGCTGGTACTTTCTCCATGTAAGTCTAAATAGATCTGGCTGGTTCTAAGGATAAACAGAAGAAGAAAAGCAAAATTACAGTGAGAATATAAACTTCCTGATGTCTGTGATTGGATACAAAATCATAATATTGATGTTGGTGTTTATATACATAACCATATGAACAAGAGAGGCACAAGATGCATACGAGGGGTCTAAATGGTGATTATTTCTTGGATATGTCCTTTCTAGAAAGTTATGAAGCTAGTGTAATGCAACTAGTGAGTTGTAGCAATTACAAATATACAGAAGTATGTGTTGGCCTTACACGTATCAAAAAACTCTGTGATATGGTCCACTGAATATGCTGAACAGGTGATGTAATGAGCACTTAAATGATAATATATCTTAAAATCAGCAGGTCTAATTTTCAGTAAATTCATTGCATTGACATCTTCTGTTCTTTTTCATGAAGATACTAGGACCAAAGTAGTTTTATTTGGAATAGATAACATAATAATCCCTCTGGAAAGGTTAATCTTATCCAGTATAGCACTGTTTAATATATCAGAGTACTTTAAAGTAAAAACAATTATAAAATTAAAATTTAAGACCTTAGAGCTAGCAGAGGAAAAAATGTCAGCATTTCTTGTCGTGATCTAAATATGTCTGATATATTGCTCTTGCAAAATATTCTTTCATTTAATGTGAATAAATTGATTCAAAACTTCTGTGTTTTTACCATTTGAATAATTTAGTTACCTAAGACACTTCTAAAGGCCTAGTAGCTTTTCCCCTCAGGGTAATTGTATTCATATCAGTAGAAACAAGTAATTAATATGCCATTTTATGATCTTGACCAAAATTGGATATTTAAATTTTGTCAATACCAAAGACTAAAATATCTACAACACTTTGTTTATAGAAGTTTTCATTTAATACAGACACAGGGCTTAGGAAAAAAATCAGCATGAGAGAATGACTTTAAAACCTTGAAAGCAAATAGTGTTAGGTTAATGTACTTCAAATAAAGAAATAAAAGCAAGGAGAAAAGAAGATAGAATTTCCACTGCTGGCTGAATCCCTGAATTTTACTTGAAGCTCTGATATATGTCTGAATTTGTTCCCCATAATGATGTGTTCATGGTAGGGGGAAGACTGGAACTGAAAAGATTCTACTCTGAGAAATTTTGTGCAGTACATCTTCTAGAACATTATTCGACATTGTTACATATGTGTTCACACAATATATGAGGGCAGAAGTAAAACTAAACAAAAAAATATTGACAGTAAAACAGCAGAATAACATTTCATTGATGACCACTGGAGAATACCCATATTTTCATGGGCACCATTACATTAATAAAAACAGTTACAGCTGTCCAGTTGGAAACAACCACCTTTCTAACTAGAACAGTGAAAAAATTCCATTTAATTCTAATTAGACTTGTTGGGTGAGATGAGTTCCTCACAGTGATAGGCTGATGAACACTTGCTAGTTCCTTAAGCCCTTCTAGATACATTTACATAAATGTCAATGAAGTAGATCACATTCTTGCATTAAGCCAGTGATTGTTCTGATGTCCATCCAAATGTCCATCCTTCCAATGATTGTTCTGATGTCCATCCTTCCAGTCCTCTTCTGTCTGAAGAAGAATCTGCTTTTCCCTAAGAACAAATGTATTTTGTTTCAAGAGCAAACCTAATCCCAAAAATTAAACTTGTATATAAATTAAACAAACAAAAAAAGAACCCCAAACCACCCATCCAACCAAAACATGCATACATGCACAACCCGTACCAACCAGCCATAAAACCCCAAACCAAACCAAACCCCATAATTCTGAGAAAATAAGTACCTATGGCAAATTTCATAATACAATAAAATACTAGTAAGATATTTAGGCTTAAACAAAACTTTTTTTATGATACATAGTAAACAAAAAATTGTGTGTATAAAAGATTTCACAAAGGGTTTTTTTAAAGACTTATTACATTCAGTAATTCAGTAAACCTTTTATCAGTCCCTAAGAATCATGAAAAAAAAGATGTGTTCTAGGATTCCATTCTTTCTTAGAAAAAAAAATAACTTAATGAAGTTTTGATTCTTCAGGAACACACCAGAGTCCAAAGAATGAAACAGAGGTTTTGCTATGGAGGGATGAGAATATATGCTATAGTTGGCAGTTTCCTGAAGTATTTGTTCATTTATTGTTAAAGAAAAGATGAGAACATCTTTTTATATAATATGTCTTTCAGTGATGGATCATGGAAAGGTGAGAATTTGTTGTTCAAATGGGAAAATGTTTTGTGACCTTTAGTCACAAACAAACTTGATCCAAAGGTTTGGTGCTGGTCTGAGAAAAAGTAAAACAATGTAATTTCTAGGGTGATATAAAAACAGAAATTAAGGAACAGAAATTAAGAACTTTTTTCTCTGCTCCCATCTTTTTACAGTTAAAATGTGAGTGTTTAAACACCCAGTGGTGATTTATCAGCTTGTATTGCTCACAACATACATTATGGAGCTGGACAGTAAATCCAGTTGTTGTGAACATTGGAATTTTTACATAGATTATTGACAAATATTGTTCACTAAATAAGTGGTCATTTCAAATATTATTTGCTATGTCTCTGCTAGAACAGTTTTCTTTTTAAATATTTCTTTTATTTGAAATTTATCAGTGATATTTAGAGGGAAAACTGAGTAAATAATTTCCAACTAATTATTCAACAGCTATATGCAACATACAAATGGAAATAAAATTATGAACCATTTTCAAAGATCAAACAGGATTTAAATTGTCATAAATGCAGATATAATTTCCTTTCTAGATGTTGCTTAAAGCAGAGAAAGGCTAAAATAGATGAGATATAATATTGTTAGAAATGCCACATAGAAGTAAAGAACAAGAAAAATACCACTAAAAATATACTTTTGAAGGTCTTTGATCTAAAAAGTAGAATCAAATTCTTTAAGATAAGGCAAAGACTTCTAGGAAGGCACTGAGACAGATTCCAATGAAATGCCAGTTCCAGAAGATTTTCTAGAAGAACTGTATACTTAAGAGGAAAAGGTAACAATGAAATGTGGTTTAATGGCATTAAACTTTATTCAGGTGTCTGAGAGCATTATGCTGCATAATGGATTTACCATTGTATCCTCACCATTGCTGCCAGGATCATAGCAGCATAATTTTTTATATACACACACACTGTGGAAAATATAAGTATGCATAATACACAATTCACATTATTTACTCTTAATATTGCCAAATAAAAAATGCTGCATCTCAAAATCTACTTATATTCATTTAAAAAAGTCACTGCAATTCTGGAAATGATTTTGCTATCAATGTGAGCAAAGCTAGAAATAAAAGATTTTACCAGGAAACTATGTTAAGAAAAGGCCATTTTGAAAACCCCCTCAATTTTTGTGCAGATTCAAATAGATATATTTATCATATATCTATATAATTTATTTAGGGTTATCTTAACAAAGGTTTATGTTTAGTTCAAGGAATGTTTAGTTCAAGGTTGAAAGCTGACAATAGGTGTTAAGGTTGTGAAAATGCATTGGTGGTTTGCAGTTCTTGATGGTAAGGGTCAGGTAAGGAGTAAAGTTAAGTCCCCAAATTTTAGGAAAGCAAAGTGCCAGGTGTTCAAGGAGATGGGCAATAGGATCTTCTAGGACACTGCTCTCAGGGGAAAGGAAATGGAACAGAGCTGGGAGATGTTTAAGGGAGTCTTCCATAGAGCACAAGAATTAGCAATCCCTAGGAGCAAGAAATCTGGCAAGGAAGGCAAGACACCAGCAAGACTGAGGTGGAACCTGCAGGTAAAATTAAACAGAAATAAACAAATACACAGGTGGTGGAAACAAGGATAGGCAAACAATGAAGGTCAAAAAAGGTTGACCCCCTCTGGTAAACAATGTTGGAAAAACTGGTTACAAGGAATGAGGAGGAATCTGAGGAACTCAAGAACTCAGTCTTCATGGGAAACCTCTCCTTCCACACCTTTTGAGTAGATGTACAGCAGGATGGGGACAGGAGAAGCAAAGTCCCTCCCACTGTAGCTGAATATCAAGTTCATGACCACATGAGGAACCTGAAAGTGCATAAAACCATGGGGACCCCATGAGATGCACACCAGAATCCTGAGGGAATTGGCTGATGTAGTTCCCAAGATGCTCTCCATGGTATTTAAAAAGTCTTGGCAGGCAGGTAAAGTTTCAGGTGATTGCAAAAACAGGAAATATTGTACGCATATTTTAGAAGGATGGAAAGAGGAACCCTGGTGCTAGGGAACACCGTGGACCACGTGCTCCTAGAGGCCATGCTAAGGGACGTGTAAGGACACGGAAGGAACTCAGAATAGCCAGGACAGCTTCACTAAGGGTAAGTTCTGCCTGACCAGCATAATGGCCTTATATGATGGATCCTTACCTAGGATAGAAAATTGATTGTGCTGGCAGTGATTGCAATAACATCACCTATATTTGGAACAATCCTTTTGAGTTTTGAATTTTCATGGATTAAATCTCTAAGTGTATCACAAATGCAGGGTAAACATATTGGTTTGGTAGTACATGTCATAGCAATGAATCATCAGTCCTCAGAAGACTCTTGAAATTCTTGAGGTCCAATTGTTTAACAATTCAATATATGAATATATGCCAATAAAAGAGTAAACAGAAGTGTATCAACTGCATTTCAATTCCATAGCTCTGAATACTCATAATGCATACATAAAATCTGACCCAGACACCTGAGGTTTCCATTGTAATCCATGTAGAAAGGAATTCATTATTAGAGTGCAGTTCATCCCAAAGCAGATATTTAAAATACCTTAGCCTACTTTTAGATGTACTGATTAAGGTAAGATGGATCACACCCATTAAGTGCCTACTGATTGAAAAGGGAAGCTTAGATGACTAGGTGAGGTTAGAAAGTAGACTTTCAAGGCTAGTTGAATCTCATCCACAGCATTTTACAAATGCCTCACAGTATATTTAATGTGTCTTCATAGTAACCATTCCCTTACTTGCAGTGCTCTAAATATTGCTATAGCTAACCAAAATCTGTCACACATACAACTCTGAAGAACATTCTAAAAATTTACTGCCTGAGGTGGTACCAACACACTTTTTAACTTTCTTGTTTTCATGTTGGCTCATTGATTATGAAAGTAGGAATTTTATTCTTCAATGTATTTCATCCTACTCCCTGCATTTCTGATGTTTATGTGTATATTTTTAGTTCCATAGTCTGGTATGTATATCTACCACAGAGAAAGGAGATCCTGATAAACTGCACATGAAAAGACTTATTAAACAAAGGAGGAAAATAGAAAGATGTCTTAGGTTTTGGCTTTCATTTTTCAGATTTTGTGCTGCCTAGGTGTGTAGCTCTGAGCTGCATGTTGGGTGTCAGTAGGCTCTCTTTGCAGAGTGAGTGGATGAAACAGTCCTTTTCCAGCTTGAGACCAAGGACAAACATTGCAAGTTTCAGGCCCAGGAATCATAAACAGGAGTGTTTATTCAAGGTTCACTCAAGAAATGGATTGGAGAGAGAAAACAAGAAGAATGAACAAAGATGAACAAAGCAAAGTATTATTCCTCACTGGAAAAAAATCTCTGAGCAGCAAGAGATGTTGAGTGATATTAATATGAACCATGATCAATCAATTTCTACCTAAAGATATTAAAAGCCAGTGAACAAACAATCACTAACTTGGTTTCCAAGGATAATATTACAATTTCATACTACTGGATTATTTATCTATGATTTGACTTATGAAATTACTCTTTCCCTAGAGTATCTTTGACCTGCAATATCATGTTTGCAAAAGAATGAAAGTTCTAGCATTTGAAAGCTTATTTTTAATTTATTTTTATGGATCCAGAGTTATTTCCACTGACCTCAGTAAATTTCCCACTAGAGTATTCATAAGCATTGTAATAAATGTCATATCATTAGAGTAGCTAATTGAAATAAAGTTGCAGTCACTCATATAGTCTTTATTTGCAGAGGAAAAAAGAATGGATTGTGCCTTCTGTCTTTCCTTGTCTGTATTTAGAAATTAGTCAGCTACCGAGCATTTTAATTAGTCTGTAAAAATTTTACAAGTCAGAACATTTTTTCTCAGCAGCTGTAATGCCTTCTCTCAAAATAGCTATCAATTCACTGAATTATTAAAATCTCGAAGTCAAGAAATATACCAAAGGAAAAACTAACTCCACTTTGGGGACTGTTGGATTGGTCTGTGTTTCACAAAACATGACTGGTTATAGACTTAGGATTTATTATTTGTCTGTATCATATAAGAAAAAGTAAGAGATATAGAGAAAATAACAATATCTATGTAAATCTAGATCAAAGACAAGATGGCAGCTTATGCAAAGCTTTTTTTCTACATATTCTTTGAAGTAATAACATAAAAGGAAAGGTCGTTATACTCTAACTAATAAGAAAAGGATCTATGTGGGTTTAACACTACCAAAAGAAGTTCTATGAACTTTAAACAATACATAATAATTCATTATATAAGATTGAAAATTTTCTATCTTTGTAAAGCATATATCTAGGACTTTTCACATCTTGAACTATCAAGGAGTTCTTGTTCTTTTTTGTTCTTTATGATAAATATAAATGTATTTACTTGATTCTTAGTTTCTTAGAGAAGAAGGTTTTGAAATCTCTCAGCCTTATGTCTACTTTCTGGGGCCTTTTTCCACTTTCTAAAATATTTTACCTTTTTATAGTCCTATGGGCACTATGAAATTTACACCAGTAGTGGAGTTGCATTTGTAGTTCTGTGCAACAGTTGAGTTCTATGTGCAATTAGTTCAATAAGGGGGAAAATATAATGTAGATACACTTGCTCTTCAAGGTTCACTCAATCAAGTTCTATAAAATACAATACTATTTTCATTTTCTCATTTGTATTGGATTTCTTATGACTTCTGAACACCTTTATTATTATGTTCAAATTAAATTATTGTCAGTTTGGGATGGTTTTTCCCACCTAGAATGAACTCCTGAAATGTTTTCTACCTCTTGCTTAAGGAAATGTGATATATGGACAAATAAGTTTGTTTGGAAATACAACTTAATCATTTGTATCTCTTTAGAATTAAATTTATAATAAGTAAATACTGTATACAGAACTAAATCATTGTCTTTTGAATAAAAGCAATACATGAATGCAATGTACATGACCACTTTGAAACATATTAACATTTTTTTTTAATCTGAACTTTAGAAATATGACAGAGGAAAGGAGGAAGAAGCAGACATTTTAACTCTAAATTTGAGCCAAACCCAAAGGGTCAATCATAATTGAAAACAGAGAGTCAGTATATGCTGGGGCTTCACATGCCTCATTCCTACTTTAGCAGAGACTAATAATTGTCTGTTTAAATTTCTTCATTTTATGTCAAAAGACTACTCTACATTAAAAAGTCCACTCACCATTCAGTCTGTGGGGCATGTCAAAGCCTTATTTTTCTTGGTTCAAATGTAATAATGTCACATTCTTATAAAGGCACAACGTAATCTTTAATTGTACTCTGCCATGATGTCTTTGTAATACTATGTTTCTTTCATTCAGGAGGCTATTTCACATGAGGAGAATGGGATTTGACAGGTGTAGGGAGTGACCTTATCACTCTCTACAACCACCTGAGAGGCGATTGTAGCAAGGGGGTGTCGGTCTCCTCTGGGAGAACTGACCAAGTGATAGGACAAGTAATTGCATCAAGTTGTATTTACTGCTAGAAAAAGAAAATAGTCACTGAAAGTGTTGTCAAGCATTGGAATAGGTTGCCTTGGGAAACGGTGGGATCACCATCCCCAAAGGAGTTTAGGAGGTGTGCAGATATGACACTTAAGGGCATGGTTTGACATGGTTTAGTGGTGGACTTGGCAGTGCTGGGTTTATGGTTGGTCTTGAAGATCTTACAAGTCTTTTCTAACTAAAATCATTCTATGAATCTGTGATTCTTTGTTTCTATAAAGAATGTGAGAGGAGTGAAATTTAAAAACATGCTCAGTGGTCACAGGTTTTTGCAATGCCATTGCTTACCTAAGTTTGCCTCTACATCTCCAATAATGTCCAGAAGGTTTTATTATCCCTTAAAATTCCAGGCAAGTCTTTTTAATTTGTATGTTGTTGACAGAATCCATGCAGAATTTTAATTTTCTAAAATATCAGCTATGGATATCTAATATCTGCACAGAATTTTCTGCATTTGCTGTCAAATACACCAAAACTTGCTAGCCTTAACTATAACCTTGGTTAATTTTCTGAAATAGTAAAAAATATTGCTTTTAAAAGAGTCCAAAACAGGACATCTTCCTGACCTCTGAAGGGAACATTATATAAATTTACCTATTTGAGTGACATTTCCCATTCAGAAATTTAGAGGAGCTTCAAGATTACATGTGAAGATTACAGGAAACTCTTAAAATCAATTTGACCTTTAAAAACTTTTTATATTCCAGCTGTCTCTATCAGCTTTTCAGCAACTTCATTATTTATAGCAAGTCATTGAAGTCTACAGCCAAGAAATATGGCAGCCTGAACCGTGCTTTAAACTCCATCTAAAGCAAGGAACCTCACAGAGAAATTGCAGCTGTCCTCCCCTTACTCTATAGGCTATGTTAGAGCTGAACTCTAGTCCATAAGAAAACCACAAATTTACACATTTGACTTCAGACATTAAGTGATTCCTAGGAGTATTTTGAATCATTCCAATATCAGATAGGTTATTGTTACAAAAGAATTGTCCACATCTTGTGATCTATTGGTATTTTGGTAATGACCTAATACAAGCTTTGTGGCTAACCACAGGTAAAATATAAGCCAAATCTAAAGACATGATCAAGAGTATCTTTATTTTACATTTTCTAAAATTTGTTTTAAATCTTGATCAGAATGTAATTCTTCAACTTGTAGCTTTATAATAAAAAAAATCCTGGTTATAGAGAAATTTCTCAGGCAATATTGTGCATATCGGTTTCTTTTTTGCTAGACAGAAAATGTATGAGGTCCTGAATAATCTCTAGGCAAACCAAAAAACAAACAAGTAAACTTGAAAATATATTCTACATATTAATATTATGTACTGGAGTACCAAAAAGAGTGACTTTTTAAATGCATGTATGTATAGTCTATATACAGTCAAATCTGACTACTCTTACTATCATTCATAATTTACAGTAATTAAGAAATCTTAAATTTATTTTTGGATTAGTGTTTGTTTCTCCCTTCCTCAGTATTTTGGAAATCTGTGGCAGATGCCAACACATTTATAAGAACCATTTAATAAAGCTGTTCCCTTTATGTCAGTACAAGGTAATGACTGTATAAAATAAAGAGCACAGACAGTATTGGAAACTAAGTCCTTTTACTATGATCTAAAACAATTTCTTTATGTGGGGGTAAAAGATTTACTGGAACTTCTGGAGATGTTTTGAATATCTTCTTTCTTTCTGACCCTACCTGGCAAAAAGGCTATCTGGGGAATTCTGTAAAATTATTAACTCTATTAATTATTAAAGGGTACAACACTCTCTTTAAAAAAGGAAGGATTTACCTTCTTAGAACTCTGTACTACTGGTATAAACACAAGTTGCAAAACCAGAGACATGCAAACTCCAGCTTCCTATAAATTTGCACAAAAGAGGCCAAATTATTCAGTAAAAGTCAAAAGACCCTACAATAATTTTAACACTAAATTTGTGCAGGATCAGATGACAGTATTTCAAGAGATTTAGCAGACGAGACATAGCAAGAAAAACTACTGGATGGTAGGAAATTTGCAACTTAATCTGAGGTTAGATAATGATAAATCTGATACTTCTGAAAGGAGAACAACTAGCTAATTAAAGGTTCGCTTTGCTGTGATTCTATACTCAGATTCATAAATGCAGTCTACATATAATTTAAACTCCTTAGGTCCATATACATTACTTAAGAAAATTATTCTCAGGCCAGGGTTTCATTATGAATAGACTTAATTTTTTGTGGGTCAATTTGAGACTAACTTTAGAAATGAGCAATTTTATTAAATGCAAACCTTATAACAAAAAATATATCAGTTAGAGTTGAAGGGATCTTTGCAGATCATCTAGTCCAACCCTCCTGCCAAGGCAGGGTGAACTATAACAGGTGTCACAGGGGTTTGGAATGTCCAGGTGGGTTTGGAATGTTTCCAGAGGGGAAGACTTCATGACTGGCTGTGCAACCTGTTACTGGCGGCTCTGCCACCCTCAATGTAAAGAATTTCTTCCTTATGTTGAGATGAAAAGTCTGGTTATTTTGTGGTAGCAATTCCTTGTTCGGTCATTGGGTACCACTTAAAAGAATCTTGGCACCCTCTTTGGAGATATTTATATGCATTATTTAGCTCCCCTCTCAGTCTCCTTTTTTTATAGACTAATGGTCCAGAGCTCAAATCATCTTTGGAACCCTTGGCCAGATCATTTCGAGAGGCTCCTTGTATTTCTTGCACTGAGGAGCTCAGTAATGGACACAGCACTCCAGCTGTGCCTCATGAGGGTTTAGTAAAAGTTCACCTCTCTCAACCAGAGGGCTTCCTAATGTACCCTAGGATACTATTTGCTCTCTGGTACTCAAGGTCACTGCCAGTTCATGGACAACTTGAGACCCATCAAGAACCCTCGTCATGATAAAATAAATGTGTTACAGTTATAAGGAACACATGGCCTTTTGAAGTATTTTGGAATAGAGGGTTTTATGTCTCAGGTGACAGACTCTTAAGAGTTGCAATGTTAGTTGCAATATGTTCTGAAATATATAGACAGCATGATTTACAAATATGCAATGAAATTTTTATTAAAGAGTCACTGAATCAATCAGGCCAGAAAAAAACTCTGAGATCATCAAATCCAATCTGTGACTGAATACCACCATGTCAGCTGGACCATGGCAATAAGTGTCACATTCAGTTTTTCCTTAAACACCTACAGGGATGCTGACTCCACCACCTCCATCATCAGCCCATTGCAACATCCAGTCATACTTTCTGTGAAGAAATCCTTCCTAATCCTTCCTGTCCAACTTAAACCTCCCCTGGGACAGCACAAGGTTATGTTCTCTTGTCCTGTCTGGTCGCCCAGGAGAAGAGGCTGACCCACATTTCAGACTGTTGTAGAGAGTGATAAAGTCTCCCCTGAGCCTCCTTTTGTTCAGGCTACACAACCTCAGCTCCCTCAGCTGCTCCTCATAAGCCTTGTGCTCCAGACCCTTAATTAACTTCATTGTCCTTCTCTGGACATGCTCCAGCACCTCAATGCCTTTCTTGTTGTGAGAGGCCCAAAACTGAACACAAATTTTGAGGTTTGGCTCTTCAGTGGCTGAGTACAGGAGGACAATCACTGATCTGGTCAACCCTATGGCTGATAAAGGCCAGGATGCTATTTTCTACTTGTCCACCTGGGCATAGCTGGTTCATGCTCAGCCATCATCAAGCAGCATCTCCAGGTCCTTTTCTACTGAGCCACTTTCCAGCCACTCTTCCCCAAACTGGTAGTAGTGTTTGAGGTTGCCTGAGGTCATGGTGACCCAAAGGCAGAACCCAGCACTCACTTATTTGGCCTCAGCCCATTAATCCAAACTGTGCAGAGCCCTCTGTAGAACCTGCAGATCAATCTACTCATTGAGAACCTACTCATCCAGGTGTCACACTGCTCAAGGACACACTTAGTCCCTCATTCAGAAAATGTATAAAGATTGAACAAAACTAGCTCTGACACTGGGCCCTGGGAAGCAGCCATCAACTGAATTTGTCTCCAATCACTATCATTCTGTGGACCCAGCCATCCAGCCAGTTTGCTCAGTGAAAAATATACTCATCCAAGCCATAAACAGACAGATTCTCCTGGAGAATACTTTGGGAAACTGCAGCAAAGGCTTTACTAAAATTTAAGTCGATAACACAATATTTAATCTTTCCCTCATCCACTAAGTGGATCAGCTGGACATGGAAAGAAATCAGATTGGTCAAGCAGAACCTGCCTTTCACAAATCCATGCTACCTGGGCCTGATGCTCTGATTATTCTGAACATGCCATGTAATGGTATTCAACATTGTCTTCATCATGACTTTCCTGGACACTGAGCTCTGTCAGGCTTGGAGTTACCCAGATCCTTCTTCCAAACCAACTTGTAGGTGGATGTCACATTTGCTAACCCCATCAGCCGGGGCTTCCCCAGTAAATCAGGTCTGATCTTAAATGACTGTAAATGGCTGTTGTGGTTTAGGAATGGTGTCCCCCAACTTAGTGTCACCACTGAAACACTCCAAATCATGAGCAGCTCACTGCCTCTCTTCCTTCCCCTTCTCCTTCCTCATGTAGCAGGCTGGAGAGGAAAATTGGAGGCACTAAAGGTAAAGATCATGCATTGGCATAAGAGGTATTTACTGGAAAAAGCAATGATATAAGACAATGAACAGCAACAATGTTAATGACAGAGCATGCAAGAAAGATATGAACAATCCACATCGTTCTTCACATGGAAACTCCTGACAACACCCAATCTGTCCCACCATAAGCTGCAAGGGAGCCCTGAACCCAGCAATGATGTCAGGTGGTATAGTCTGGGTCCTGGCCATGCCCCCTACTGCAAAAATTGACTCTGTGGTGGCCAGAACAGGACAGTGACGTTGTGAAGCCTTCTGCCAGCTCCCACTGAGGCAGATCCCATCTGTCCCCATAGACCTGTGAGTGTCTCAATGTAGTCACTACCCACTGTGCACTGGATTACATGGTTTTAATTCTGTTTCCCATTCTTGTCTACCAGCTCAGGAGGGTGGCTGCCTCAATAATAATGGCCTTGCTATAAAAGATGGAGGTAAAGAAGGCATTAATTACCTCAGTTTTTTCCTCATTCTTTGCTACTAAGTTTCCCTTCATATCCAATAAACATGGAATTGCCTTCATACGGGAACCCATTACAAATTTCCAACTAGGTAGAAAGCCTACCTAGATTAATTACAAAGAAAGGCTTCTGATAATGTAAAGCTGAAAAATCCTTATTTTAGATAAAGGTAAATGTATATGTTAATACTGGATATGTATTATTGCCTGGTTGATTGACTGAATTCCTATGATTTAAGCTCTGTGAAAACCAGAGAGAACCCAGGTGATAAAAATTGTAATGTCTTCTAACTCATCTTTTTCATAGCCATTGAAGATTCTGTTTATTGAAACCGCAATTGTATAAATTATTTTGCAGTTAGTAAGACACACTCTGACATCTTGTACTTGAAGTCAGATGAAAGACTGCCAGCAACAGATATTTCTCTGCTGTAGCTGATTTATTTTCACTGTTTCCAGTTTGTGATAAAGTTCAACATTCAGAAATTTTATGCCTATAGTAGTTAAAAAACTTTCCATATAAAAAGCAGGACAGCAAAAAACCAAGTTAATAAAGTCTGTATTCTCGTTAGAGGAAAATAGTTTCCTGTGTTTACTGAGATTCCAGCAATAAAAGTATTTGTCAGGAAAATGATCTTTCTGTAACTGGGTGGGATTTTTTTTCCTTCACTTAAGAAGTGTATCCTTAAAGAGAACTCCTCAGATTAATCTATCTTTAAACTTTCTCCCAAGCTGGAAATAACTCATGTTGTCTTCTTATCCTTTGAAAAGATCTTTACAGTTTTAGATTAGGCAGGAATTTATTTCTGAATACCTCATAATAATGACAATAGCCTCAGTGAATGTTCCTTTTCTGTACTGTTCACTCAGAACATAAATGATCTTGGAGGATTTTCTTTATAATTACAAATGGATGAATTTTATGGGAGAAAAAAAGTAATAGATAAGTAAAGCTGCACTTCAGAATCACACTATTTTTATTATGAGGTAATGATTACTGGTAGAATGTCAGAATGTCACACCATTAATTAGGACCATGAGTTATTTTCCAAGTATATTTTTGCTTAAAAGAAAGAGGTTTTGTTAAACATCCATTCTCCTGCTTCTTGAGTAGTCATAAAGAGTAGTCACAGGAGACTGGGGGGTAAAGTGTTCCTCAGCTGCAAACAGCTGAGAGCAGTTCTGCAGCATCTGCTTAATATTTTAGGGAAACTTGTTAGAAGCTTTGCAGAGTACTTTTTTGTTGCTTGGCCTGGATCTGCACTCCACTCACTGTAAGGATTCTTGATATCCCCTACAAAGGAATGAGAGGTGAGCTCTGCCTTTGTAAATCACCAATCTTGCCTTAACATTGATTTAAAACAAATTTTCTCTAGTGATATAGGACATATTTGTATATTTGAAAATCTATAAATTGAAAGACCCCTAATTTGTAAGTTATAATTCTTACCTTTCTGACAGTGGGTCAGATCATATTTTGTTCAGTGAAATCTGAAGTCCTTTTAATTTCCTACCCACCCAAATTCAAATAAGATTCCACAAGTGATTTTCTGTTTCATGAACATTGTAACAGTGTAGTAAACTGCAAATTTGAAATGCTATTTGATATCCCCATCTAAGTTTCATGTTGTCTTAAAGAGCCTTATATATTACAGGTTATCCTGTTTTCTTATCATGATGGGAAGTGCCTGTAGACTCAGAGAAATGCTTTATTGAGAAAAAAAAGATACAGACTTACTATTTCTAAAATGCATAACTGTGTGACAGTAATTATGTTCTTTATTATAAACTCAAAATTTAAAACTACAATAGGCTCTTAAAGTAGCTTATAAAAATCTACTTGAATGGTTGAGTAGCACAAACGATTGCACTGCAACTAAAAAACCCAAAACTTTTATATGTCTCCCAACTCTGTACAAAGGATACTGACAGATTATGTGAAGGCTGTTGGTGTTCATGTTTCAGCATATATGAAATTGCACATCTTGTTTTTATACTCTTCATTCTTACCAGTCTTCAGACTTTCAAACTCAGTTGTCTTATTCCAAATTATTATTCACTTGATAGGAATCCATAAGATGATTTTCATTCAGGAAAATAAGACTATCAGAAACCTGTGCCAGTCCATGCTCCCACAGATAAGGAGCAGTCCTTCTGTCTGCTGTCTGGTCACACTCCAGCAACTGGTCTTACATGGACAAATAGGCACTGATAATATAAAAATAGCTCAAGAAATAGGATTATTTGCTCAGAAGATTTGGGGTGTGTTTATGGCTGGAACCACCAATAATAGAGGTTATAACCTCACAAAACCTGTGAATTTTTTTTTCTCCTGTTGCCATTATAAAACATATATTAATGAGTAACAGGATAACAGACAAAAATTTGTCCCAAGGTATCAGATTGGCAGTCAGTCTCCAGTGGTAGGTATTTCTAAGGTCTCAATATTAGGGTCAGATCTTTTCAGTGTTATCATAAATCACTTAGATACTGGAGTTGCGTGTACACTAAATAAGTTTGCTAACTTCCATAAAATTCTTTAAAATGATACCAATATAGAGAATTATTTTTTCCTTCGGAGCTTCTTCTAGATTCAATAGTACTTGTTGCATGGGTGAGATGTCAGCGGGGCATTTAAAAATGCTCTAGAGTTACACTGCCACATAAATAAGTATTGCAAACATTTCAATTATGGAGCAAAAATGACCAGTGTATTTAGCAATTTAAATCCATTACGAAGTATAGTAATTCAGAAGCAACTGATCACTCTCTCCCAAATAAATTACTTCCCTTGCTCTTTCTTTTTGTTCACACTATTTCCTTCACTTGTCCTGGTGAAGAATATCCTTACAAAATAGTGTGGGAGGTTTTCTGCACACCAAGCTAAAATCAATACCTTCAATTTGTAGTTAGAACAGATGGGAGTCTAGCATGTACTTTAATTCACTAATTAGAAGCAGACAGAGAACCAAAATTTAACATGCCTTTAAAAAGATAGCATTTGCTATGGAAACAAGTAATTCTCACTTTGGAAGATCTGGCATCCAGTGAAGTACTGTAAGTCAGTAAGATTTCAAATATTTTGGACTTTTCACATGATGATATTAAAAATGTGAATTATCTGTCCAAACTTTAGTCTTACAGAATTTGCTTATATTTCCCTGCTGACATTCACTGTCCTTGACACATCTTATTCCTTTTATCAGCAGTGATTGTCTTCCTGAGCCAGACTAATCTATTGAACTTTATTGTTCTCCAAATTATTTTCCAACACTTTAAACTTCTGTAAAATACTTTAAATAAATTTTTATGTTATGCAAAGTGAATTGAAGATTGGTAAAAATGTGCTGAGCATATAGAACAAGTTATGAGCATCACATCAGATCTTCATCACTGCCTTTGCTGATTATTCAATTTATGACATAGAGGTAAAGACCACACTACTGTCAGGTGCTCACCAAACCACTCTATCACTCCCCTCACCAGCAACACAGGAAAGAAAACAGGATGGGAGAAAGCTCATGGGTCAGAATAAAGGTGCAAAACAAAGCAAAAGCAAAAGCTACATGTGGAGACAAAGAAAGCAAAAATATTTATTCTCTGCTTTCCATCAGCATGTAATACTTAGCCACTTCCTTTGAAGTAGGGCTTCAGTGCACATAATGGTTGCTTCAGAAGACAAACAATAAGAATAAATGCCCTTCCCCACTCCTGTGAGTAGGGCTGATGCCATAAAATATGGAATATCATTTTGGTCAGTTTGGCTTGGCTGTCCAGGCTGTCCTGAAGTTACCCTACAAATAGTATTTCTTTAAGAAGCAACCTTTTCAGCAATGCGGGAAGATATTGGAAAATTCTTTGTGCTTTAGCAGAACAGCATACATTCCTGATATATGTGGTTAATGCTGAGTTTTGTATCATACAATGCTTATTACAGAGACTAACATGGCATTGTGTTAACTCCCTGCATCTGTGACTGTCAAGTCTCATGCCAGCTAGTGCCTCCTTATGAACTTAGTGATCAATACAAGACAGTGGATGTCAGATTGGAGAACAGGGATTTTTTTTGTCAGAATAAAGATTGGAAAGAGAACTACATATCAGAGTATCCAAATAAGTCCATGGAAATAATTATCATATTTGCATATATATTCAAAAAATGAGATAATCATGAATTTGTATCAAGAATACAACCTGTCCTACTAGTTTATTGGGCATGCATGCTTGGAGAGGAATTCCTATACTTCCAATTTATTAAATTGGTTGGAGAGCTTGTCCTTGATGTTTTGGTGACATCAAGGTCTTGCCCACTCCCATTGTACTGAGGAGGGGGGCGGGCTACTCATCAGTAGCCAAAACCTGGTATGTTATCAACCCTTCTAGCTAGCAATGCAAATAAACAGCACTATCAGGCACCCATGTGCAGGGTTAACTCTATCCTGGTCAGACCCAACACAACTGCTGCGGAAAGAATAGTGCAGACCAACTGATTCTTGGGAGTACTGTTAGTGGGAGTAACATAACATTGGAACCATAACATTGAATCTGTGTGTGTTTCTATACATACTACATATCTGAGGTTCCGTTTGTGCATATGTGGGTATGAACTCCTAATTGATGCTTTTAATTATGGCCTGTCTGTGATATTGCCATCATGCGATATGTGTCTTCAATGCAGTGAAATGACTTTGCTCTTCCAGTCAAAATAAGTCTCTGAATGACCATGGCTTATGATTTTTTTTTTGCATAACCTAGTAGTTTTCAAGAATAGTGTCAAGCTGGTTTGCTTCAGTGATTTGACATGCAGTGGTATGTGGTAATAAAACCAATAATTTCAGGTATATAATTAGGATTCTACTGGACAAAGTTTTATTTATGCTGTATGTATCTACTTTCATTTTCAAATTCTCCTGTTCATAATTTTGCAGCAAAAAGTGCAAAATCCTTATCTGTTTCAGACTAGATTTACTGAATGGAACAGTCTCAGTAGTATATGCATTACATATCTAAAGACAATGAATAACTGTGAAAAGAAACTAGAATAAGTAAGGGATGTCATTCATTCACATAAACTAATTTTTTATACTACCTTCAAGAGGAAACATTCAACCTTGTCTAATTTATGTAGCCATAAGAGAATAATGGATATTTTTGGTTTTGTTTTTAATGCATGCAAAAATTCATCTGTTTTACTTTGTAAATCAGAGTGTAGTATGCTTTATTTGATAAGAAAAAAAGTATTTTTCATGTTTAATAAGAGCATATTTTAGAAGTATATAATTGTAAAAGCATGTGATACAGTTATATTTGGTCACCTTTTAAATATTTTTAAACTATGTAAATAAACACAGTCATATCTATATCTATTTATATATTTAAGACTTTATAAAATACTGTTTTAAACTCATAAATAGAAACAGAACAGAAAAGTCAAAGAATGTAATATAATAGGCCAGTGAACACTAAATGTGATCACAATAAGTGCTATTGTGAGCTAAAGTACTTAGGGTATTTTCAAGTGACTTCCAGTTCTTGTTTATATCTATTCTTAACTGCCAAGCTGGTGACACTAAAAACTAAGGCATACTACCATTATTTGCTGTAAATTAACTGTTAAGGTGTACTAAGAGTTGTATTCCTATTTTAGATGTCCTGTGCAGAAGGGCACCATTTCATTTAATGCTGTTCAGTAATCACTATTTTGCTCTAGCCACTGGGACAACATTATTGCAAAGAGATATTGTTTTTTTCCTATAGAAGGAATAGAATAGAAGGATGGAAACATTAGATTGGTATTATAGAGATTAATGATCAGGAAGTTTTCTGTGGCTGCACAGGATTACAGGTGGATAGTGCATTGAGCACAATTGTAACAAAGGTGAAAGAAAAGCCATCACGTTGTTGAAATGTCAAATGGAGAGAAGCACTGGGCCTAATTCACCAAGCAGATGGTCTCGGGAAATGGATATGGTGGGCTGGTGTCCTGAAAGAAGAGAAAACAGGGAGACTTCCCACTATTAAGATTTCCAATTCAGGTATGTTGGAGCTGAGTTCAATTTGAAAATTTTTTACAGATGATGATGGAAGGGTTTGGTGAAGCACTTGTGACATGCTTAAAAAAGAGGTGAAATGGAAGAGGCCACTGAGGAGGACTTATGTTCTACTTTGTGGACATAACTGCAGAAAAGATTAATATGTCAGCTATTATAATAGCTGCAAGGGGGAGCTGGAGGTGCAATGATATTTTGAACCTTTGTCTAGGGTGGGTTTCAGACTAAATAATAGCTGCTCTCCTTTTTCCTTTGTAGGACACAGGATATTTAATTTAAATTTGTGTGTCTTGAAAATGCTGGGAGATATATTGTTAAAGTTCACTGGGAGTTATGGGGTTTATAGATAAAGTTATACAGCAGAGCTAGTCTTGTGCATGTGTCTTTGAATTCCACATAGCACTACTGGAGTCTTGAGGTAGCAAAGTACACAAAGAATGGTGTCCCTGTCTCTCTTACAGTGGGAAAAGAAAATTTGATCCTCTCTGTTTTGTGCTTGTGCTTTTTTTACAGACATGTTATTGATACTGAATAGCTGCAGCTGTAATAAGATGTTTTTCTGTGATGGGAGCTCTTACAACTCTGCACAAGAGAGGATACTGTTTTGAAGGTGAAATTTTAGAAGGGAATGCAAGTGGATCACCCTGGATGTACATCTCCTAAAAGTCTCTTCCCTTAATCAATGTAAAATATGCAAGAGTAAAATATATATAAAGGTCTAATAGATATTTGTTTTTCTAGTTTTACTGAGTTCTTTAGCCTTTTGCAAACTGTTACAGCTTGTGCTAACACTTATTTTCTCCTGGTATGGGAGACTAAGATGTGACTGCTTCAAAACAAAAGCTCTTGGCTTAGGATAGCCTAATGTTGTTGAAATATGAGAGTTTAAAAAGTCTGAATCCTATTTGCAATTGGAGGATATATTTAAGAATTTCTACAACTGACCTATAATGTTTCTCTTTTTTTCTAGTCACAGAGCTCTCAGATATGGTATAGTGACTGCAAATGATCAGTTAAAAAATATCTGATTACACAGTAATCAGATTACACTGCTTTAGTGGTGTAGGAGTAAGATTTGTGATCTGTCATTTCTTTTTATTTCTAAAGAAACAGGAGCTCTGAGTTCATATCATTCCATGAATAATAAATTTAATATCATGTGTCAAATGGAGAGTGAGTATCACTGCTCTTCTTGGATATATTTACTGATAACTTTAAACACTAATAATAAATAAGCTTCATAAAAAATATCTTAGTATTGATGGAAAAATAAAAAGACATAATTTCAGAAACAATACTCTAAAATTATGTGATATTGTTTATAATCTCTTTTTCAAAACAGATTATACTTACTTGCTCAAATGACTGCTTCCTTTGTTAGAATGTATAGATCCAAACTGTAGGAAAGTAGAAGAATATACCAATGTCCTTCAGCTTCATGTTAATTTCAGACATCTCCAATAAACACTACTAGTAAAATACAGTATATCCCTACTTAAATTTTTTTGAGCAGAGTATAATATAAACTTTATTCTACTTCTGTTATAAGAACAGATGGTAGCTCAGGCTGACTGCCAAAAGACTGTCTCATTCGTGAATATTTTCATATGTTCAGTGTCATGTGCTTGCTTCATTAAAAAGAAAATCACATATGATTCACTTTTGGTGTGAATAGTGTTTGGAAGGCATTTCTAGTAAACGATGAGCTTTGGGATATCTGTTCTGTTCACAGAACTGCTCCTCTTGTGTTAAATAATACTACTGAAAAGCATCCTGCTCTCAAAGCACAAAAATTGAAAAGCTTTTCTTGATACAATAATTTTGAAATAATTAAATATATAAGAATTACCTTAACTGAACAGATTTTTGTTTTAGTCTCTCTTAGTAACCTTTAGCTTTCATTTAGGCCTTGCCATTTCCCACTGCTATAGTACACAAGCTGAAGTCAACTCCTTAACACTATTTCAAGGACTGACTCTTGAAGCACTGCTGTACCACAACATGGGGATTGTAGGATGGGCTATATATGTAGACTTGAGTTGTGGTTCTCAAAAGAGTGAAGGCTGGTGGTGTAGGCTTACTACAATTCAGAATGTAGCTTAGCTGTGTGTAAGAACTTGTCTTAGAAACTGTAAACTTGACAATTTTCCCACAAATTTGATCTCAGTTTTTACATTTTCTCCTCACAGTTATGCACAGGAAGTGGTGGTTTTCTGTTGAATATAGTGAATCAACTCCAGGGCCCTTTTAGCCAGAAGCTTCAGTATCTATCTATCTATCTATCTATCTATCTATCTATCTATCTATCTATCTATCTATC
>QUSF01000039.1:2181098-2218510 GCA_003676055.1 Chloebia gouldiae
ATCTATCTATCTATCTATCTATCTATCTATCTATCTATCTATCTATCATCTATCTATCTATCTATCTATCTATCTATCTATCTATCTATGTCTTTTAAATAAAGCAAGTTTATTTCAATCCTGAACAAGCCATTGCATACAGGGAGATAAGATCACTTTGCTTTTTTAAGACAGAAGTCTACGTGGCTGCTGTGACACCCAACCCAAACATTCTGCAGTGAAATGGAAATGTGTAGCAAATTTGGGTCAAAGGATTCTGGGGTACAAGAACATCTTCTTTCTGTCCTCTAAAAGCCCACGCATACTCTTTTTTGAACTCTGTTTAATCATCTGAAAAATACACTCTCTTTTCATGCTGCTCTCTGTTAGCCCTATGTCATTCCCAATCATCATTTTTTACATTCAGCAATTTCTCACATCATGTTCAGTTGTTTGTCATTAGCTAAGTTTGCAGTTAGCTAAATCTCAGGCAGAGCTGTCTGTTTACTGTACTGCTTACTTGCCTTCCTTGCTTGAATGTGAAATTTTACTGAAGGGTTGCAAATAGTGCTGAACAGAACAGATTGCAGCTGAAGAAGTTTCCACCTATACACAGCATACACTTCATGATTATAGGGACATTCAGCTTGTTTTTGTGAAGTGGTGCTATTAGATCATCCGTGTAGAACTGAAAGCTCTTGAAATTCTGCAGCTGCTACTGGCAGAACAGGAGAGCTTTATAAAGCTGTTTAGCTAAAGTTTGTCGAAACAGCTGAATGTTAAACCATGATGTGCATATTAGACCTTGGCAAGCAGAAGGAACCTTTTCTAATGGCTACACTGAGACTGGAGAAGTAGGGGAAACTAACTACAATGTAGTAGCTAGTGTTGCTACTGTTCTTTCTCAGCTGTTCTAGGGGCTGAATGCTTTGTAGTGTTTTAATTGTCTTGTCATGTTAATCTGTGACTGGAGAGCCAACATATCTGTCAGCTTTTCATTTTTCCCTCCTTCATGATTACTTGCTTTTATCTCTATCTAAATTATTAGAACCACAGAAAGGTTTGGAAAGGAACTTAAATATCTAGTCTGATCCCCATGCAATGGGCAAGGATGCCACCCACTAGAAAGGTTGCTCAAAGCTTTGTTCCAACCTGGCCTTGAACACTTTCAGGGATGGGGCATCCACAACTTCATCTAGGCAACCTGTTCTAGTGTCTCACACTCCTCACAGTAAAGAATTTCTTCCTAGTATCTAATCTAAAACTACTCTCCTTCAGCTAAAAGCCATTCCCCCTTATCTTGTCACTCCACACCCTTTTAAAAAGTCCCTGTCCAACCTTCTTGCAGCCCCCTCTAGGTATTGCAAGGCTGTTGTAAGGTCTCTGCAGGATTTTCTTCTCCAGGCTGAACAACCACGATCTCTCACCCTAACTTCATAGGAGAGATGCTCCAGCTCTCAGATCATCTTTGCAGCCTTCCCCTGGAGCTCCTCCAACAGGTTCAGATTCTTTTTACGCTGGTGCCTCCAGAAGTGAATGCTGAAGCACTCCAGATGTGTCTCCAAAAGCGAAACAATTGGCACAGCAACAAAGACACCCCATAACAGATGATTTATTTTCTCTGCTCTGGGTTCAGTGAAGCTGTATGAAGACCTGCGATTTATACAACTTTCCACTTAAGATTTCTATGGTTCAAAATTATCTGCCACACAATTAAAAAATAAATACCTTTAAATTATTTTCTTGTGTGTGTGGTCTCATAGCAGTAGTCATTTTGCAATTAATAAACTATTTATATCAATGTAATAAACATTGCTTGAAATTAAGGGCATAGTTTCCAAGACTTAGTCTTTTTCCTTGTTTTAGACTGTGTCATATTTTATGCAAAAAATAACAGCATGAATATGTTGTCAGATAATTGATTTGAATACTAGCAATTTACCTACTTGTACAACGCATTTTAACTTTAGCAACATGTTAGTAACAAATGTATCCTATGCAACTCATCAAGTTATTCAGAAAAACTATGCTGTCCTTGCCATGTAAAATGCCTTGAGTAGTGTGTAAGGAATATTCAGGAAGGAAAGTGAAAATGTCTAGTTAGGTTTGATGAACTGTGACACATGGTTTATTATTGAAGTAGACTCTATCTCTGAAAACTTCACAAATTTGTACAGATTGTGTGCATCAGGGATTTTTAATGACATGATTGACAACTCTTATTTCATCTGCAGAAATTTTCCTACAAGTAATTCTAGCATGGAGCTGAAATCACAAATCTTAGAAACACAGAATATATTCTACAGAAAATTTCATCCCAATGGAACCATTTTAACATGTATATTTTAAGACTGTATCTATATCTACGTGTATATGCTCAGCCAAGATCTTCCTAGACTTGGGTGAATATTGTGAAGGATGCCTCTTGTCTGAGAAATACTTAGGCACCATCATTTTATTCTGTGGGAAACAACATAACCTAGCTGTCAGTTAATTATTGTGTTGTAATTAGGCCTAGATACAGGAATGCAAAACTATAATTAATATGAATAGCAGTGTTTATCTGTATCTACATCATTTTCCCATACCTGACAATGTCTGAGAGTGGATATGAAGAATTTTTTTGCCTCCAGAAACGCAGAATATCTTCTGCAATTTTTTTCCTTCCTTAAATCTGTCCAGCTGTTCTTAGAACCAGTCTGCAAGTCTACTACTACTTGCATCAAGTGCCTGAAGATCCACACCCAGGTTACCTTGTGCCTTCTGCAGAAGAAGGCCACCCTTCACAGAAAAGAGCAGACAATTTTGGGAGTCTTTGTCATAAAAAGGGAATACAAAGAGCTTGGCTAGAATGAAGTAAACTGGACAGACTGGCAGTAGGAAAGTTAAAGAGCTGGTAAGCTGCACTTCTGATCTAAGCTTGAAATCAGTTCAAGATGAGTCCTGGGAAACATTATGCTTACCTTATACTTAGTTTTCTGAAGGCAGCTAGCTGTTCCATGGGATGCCATGAACTATTTGAACCTCTGATTTGACACAGAATACTTGCAGGGATTATAATCTTACCAAGAAATCCATAGAGACACTTGTTCACTATTTTGATTGTGTGGGAAACTGTCACTTCTTTCATAATATTTTTCAGGCTTTTTTTTTTTTTAAATTAAATAGAAGCATACATTTGCATGAAGAATTCCATGTTTTGGTCTCATGGTGTTTTTTATTTTTGCTCTAAATTATCCTCTTTTGTAAACAGGCATGGAAAAATCAGAATTCTGTGACTTACTAAACAGACAGTGGAAAGTGAAACCTAAAATGGCAGTTATGGAAGTAAAAGGCTTAAATAAATGCTTTACCAATTGCCTTTATGTCAGTGTTAGGTAAATAGACATCAGCAACTCTTAGAGGTACTGGGAGATGCATACATTAAAAGACCCCTAATATTAGATATGTCTATGCCACATTTATTCTTTAAGTCAGGAGGAAGTCTCACAGTATATGATGTGTAATTCAGCACTTTTACCTCTACCACTTTTATCAACTTCATTATTTGAACTGGGAACTAGCCCTCAAATTTCCAGATATATTGTATATAGATTAAATGCTTTCAGACAAGTACTTACTTGTATCTGATCTTTCTTTTGCTATTAGAACTACTAAAGCAGTGGAAACTCTATTTATTAAACAGTTTTCCATCTTGACTCATTTATTTAACTTCCACTTAAGTGAAACTGAAGACCATGCTGCACGCTGTGTGCTGATCTTTAATAATTCAATGCCTGAAGTGATACTTTCCTAAAATACAAGGTAACATGTTGAAAAAAATATTCTGTCAATAGCATTTTAATGATACTTAATACCGTTTTCCCATTTTCCTCTGTGAAGTATATTAGTTTTGTTCTTGCAAGTTACAAAGCATAAGGAAACTCTAGATATGACTTTTAAATCACAGTTTTAAAGAATACAAAATATACAGAACCCAATCAAAACATTCCATTGACCTATCCTTAACATTGATATTTAAAGAGATATACTCTGTTTTTGTCTCCCTGCTTTCAAAAGAAGAGAATGACTTGTGCTGTCAGGGGTTGAAAGTTTGATAATCTGATTTTGAACCTGTTAAAAATATTTCAGTAGAATTTCTCAAGCTTTAGACAGCTATGGTGTGGTAGAAGTTTAACACAGGTCTTATTTGCCTTCTGTCCTGTACTGATCACAGCTGGCATTGATCATGAAAGGTGCTGCGAGACTGCATTTTGGATTTCTCCTGGAAATGGAGTTGATAATACAGAACTGTTTCTGTTATTGCTGTACAGTGCTTACACATGGTCAAAGCCTCTTCAGCTTGTCATATGCCCCTTCCAGTGGGCTGTCTGGGAGTTCAGCCAGGTGCTGGGAAGGAACACAGCTACAACAGATGACCCCAGATGAAAGGGATATTCCACACCCTTAGGCACCATACTCAGCCAAAACATCTCTGGATTGTTGTCTGGGGCCCACTGCTCAGGGACAGGCTGCTCATCAGTTGGCTGGTGGGGATCAAATTGCATAACTTGGCCTTTATTCCCCTGGTTTTTAAATTTTACTTCTCATGACATTATATAACAACAATAGTTGTTATTATTATTGTTACAATAATTATTTTATTTTTGTTATTAAACTGCTCTTATCTCCACCATAATTTTTCTCACTTTTACCATTCTGTTTTTGTGTAAAAAAAGTTAAGGAGACAGACATTCAAAAACTATTTACCTCTCCTTTAGGTTTAACCACTCCCATTCCACCAATAAGGAGAGATAAATACAAGTAGAAAGAAGTGGAAAAATAATAGTTTACATAGAGAAAAAAAAAAAAGAAAAAGATATCACAACAGGCAAGAAAAATTTCCATAAAAATTACTAGGTACAAAGTGCTGAAATATCCATGACTCTCCAGGAACCAAGAGAAACCAAAAATGGAGGGAAAACTCCCTCCCCCAAGATGGCACTGGCTGCGTGTGGAGATGTAAAGACAAAGGCGGTGGCTGCCTTCAGCTCTCTTCTGACTATAAGTGGAGAGACAGAACAAAAAGACAAAAAAACCCCACAGAAATCAAACCTTCTCTATTACAAATTCCCTCTTCCCCCAAGCAACAATCAACAGATGACATGGACAAAAGACCCCCACGAAACCTAGAGTCCAAAAGCAGTCAAAGGTCCCTCTTATTACTCAGAATCATTTGTATCAACAAAAGTGGCTGGCATGTATCAACAGTCCAGTGGCTGGAACACAGTCAGTGACTGGAATTTGCAGTGGAACTCTGGCTTTTCCTTGTCAGAAATGGCCAGCATCCAGCTGGGTGATGGCATGGGCTGGGCCTGTTCTGTTTTTCCTGGAAAAATGCTGCATCTGTGGACAGGCATGCACAGAATTTGCTTTGGAGTGGTCAAGAACTGCAAGATGCAGCCTGCTGGAAAACCTTCCCAAAGCAACCCCCCTGGGGAAAAAAACCCCAAGAAAGGAAAGAAAATCAAGGGAAGACTCCTCCTGCACTGGGTCAACTCTTTTCCTTTAAGAACAAAAGGCAAAGAGCAAGAGCCAAGAGGCAAGAGAGTGATGTTGAACACCCTTGACTTTAAAAAGAAACAGCTCTCCCACAATTCTGTTTCCAGGTGCAGGGTCTTAGAGAGACAGTACCAATTTTGAGCACAGATAAATATGGGATAGAGTAACATCTTGGGTTACCTAGCACACCTTCCACTTCACTTCCTCTATTCTGCTGTGGTGGGCTGAAGGGAGAGAGAGATGTAGCTGACATCTGGGATTTTACTGCTTAGACTGTTTCATACCTAAATTTGCTATTGCTGCCCAAAAAACTTCTTTTGAGAGAATAAATGGGAAATATTGAGACACTGCAAAGGGAGTCTACAGCTCAGAGTAGATCCAAGGGAGATTAACTTCTCAATTTTGAACTCTGAGAAACGTTGGCCTTCAAGGTCTCATAAGTTTCAGAGATTGAATGTGTTTGCAACCTCTTTACAACTGCTATTATCTATTCTGTAGGGCTGCTGTTATCATCAGTACTGTAGGGCTGCTGTGGACTGGCTTTTGCTGAAATTAGTACACAAGTGGTTCGATACTGTTTTGTTAGACAGTGTAAGCTTCTGCTTTTAATGATAAATATACTGTTAAGTGTTCAAAGAAGTTGAAACCTTTATTCTATGACTTACATATGCCATGACATGAAAACTGATGCTCTGTTCTTTAGGGAGTAATGAGTGATGTTATGAAAATTTTTCCTAGAAGAATTCTTGGCCTAGTTCACTTTTACTTGCGAAACACATATCTCAGTGGGCAGGATGATAGAGCATATTTCTTAAATTTGACATTGACAATTTGACCATCATAACTAAATGATATTGATCCTCCTTTCTGCTTCTATAACTCTTCTTAGTCATAGAGATGGTGTTACTACGAAATATAGTAATTTGAATTCTATATTTCGTTATGCTATGTTACCTCACTCTTTTTTACTTTCTTCTTAACAGCAAGATATTATGGATTGTAGTGCTCATTGTCCCTCTGGGCATCAGTAATGAGCGGAAAGAACTGCTTAAAGAAAAGTTAAAATTATGGTGTGCCTCACAGAAAACCACTACTTAAAGGAGAGACTTGGGAAACTGTTTCCATTTTAGGACTGCAAATATCTCGGTCTGATATTTGATCCATACTTACTGGAGAGCAGCACTGCAAAAAGACACCTGGATATCCTGGTGGATGGCAAGTTGAGTATGAGTCAGCAGTGCCCTGGCAGATGGGAAGAACAGCTTGGGTAGTAGCAGGCGCAGTGCCGCCCACCACTTAAGCAAGGTGAATGCTCTGCTTTGCTCTGCACTGAGGTGGCCCCACCTCGAGGGATGGGGGCAGTTTTGGGCACCATAATATGAAGGATATAAAGCTGTCAGAGATCATTCAAAGGATGAATGATTTCATTCACTCACCATAAAAATGGTGAATGGTTTAGAGGGGAAGCTGTATGAGAAGCAACTGAAGGTCACTATCAGGACTTAAGTAATGCAGTCAGTTTGTTTCAAAGCCCTGTCAAAGAAGGAACTTCCCACAAGATAAGACAGCACTACAGGCACAGATGGCAAATAGGAAGGTGTTAATTTCAGGCCCACATGGAGGTGAAAAGTTTGAAATTAACACACCAGACAATATTCCCCTGTGCAGACTGTGAGAAAAGTCTGGATGCAACAAATGGCAGATGCCAGACCTGGGGAGGCAAATCTGGTTACCCCATATAGACAATAGCTCTCATCATGGCAAACTGTGGGAAAGGAAGAAACTGCTTACACACATGCAATTCCAAGAAAACAGCTTGTACCTCTCTGGATACCCAGGTTCAAACTGTATAAAAGTGGTATCTCCAGAATAACACTCTGAGGACCCCCACCACTGAGGAAAAAAGAAGAAAGGTTGGCAGGATGCCACAGTAACCCATGTGATCGTGACTGTGTTCTCCCTCCCTCCCTCCCTTCCTTTGCCATTAAATAAAATCTGTACTATTGAATTTGTCATATGGTCTTTTCTGCACCTTAATTTAGGCAGCCAGATCATAATATTATTTGTCTTGTCTGCACCTTAAATAGCAAGACCATAATATTATTTCAAGAGTAAGTTCCTAACATTATTCCGGTGAATCATAACAGTTACTGGAGTTGTTCAGCTTGGAGGAGACTTACATGGGACCTCATTGTAGTCTACAGCTTCTTCACAAAAGGAAGTGAAGGAGACACTAATCTCTTCTATCTGGTACCCAGTGACAGGAGCTGAGGAAATGAGCTGAAGCTCTTCCAAAGGAGGTTTAGGTTGGGTATTAGAAAAAGATTCTTCACACAGAGTGTGTCTGGGAGCAGGATCCCCAGGGAAGCTGTCACAGCAGCAAACCTCACAGGGCTCAAGAAACATTTGGATAGCACTCTCAGGCTCAGAGGTTGTCCTGTACAGGGATGGGAGAAAGACTTTGAGGGTCCTTAAAAATCCCTTCCAATTAATGGTATTCTATGATTCTTTTCTATCACAACAGAACATGAGGCTGAGACGAAGACTGGGAAACTTTTAGAAGAGGTCACAAAAATTCTTGTCTTACTTTTTGTCTTTGATAATGATTTCCTTTGTTTTATAAACAGAGTAAAAAACATATTGTGAAAATATGTAGTGCTTCCCTGGGTTCTCCTTCCAAATAAATCTCCATATGGCTTTCAAGAGTATTTGAGTAAAATACTTTTGTGTTTGTAAATTAGCTGTTTCCTTCTTAATAGTCTTTTCTGCTTAGAAAAGAAATTGCACTACAACTTATTGTATTTATTTTAGAGAATATGTTTGAATTTATACAAGGAATTCTTTAGAAGGTACTGAAAAAATATTTTTTTTTTGCATTAAACACAGAGTGGCTGGTTATTTTTACAATTAAAGGAATTTCTTGAGTTAATATGATAGAATGTGTATGACTTGAAAGGTATTTCCTTTCTTCCCCAAACACCCAGATAAAAACTTTTTTTAACAGTTTCATTTTGGCAAGTGGTAATATTTCAGAAGGGAGATAGAGAGGGGGATTGTAAATTGAAGGTTGTTTCACTGATTCTTCTTCAGCAAACTCTCCTCTTGCTGAACTTCTGAACTACTGAACTCTGTCTGCAGCAATTACTTAATGCTCTTTGTTTTAGGGCTGTTAACATAGACTGGTAGAGATGCCTTTTAGGATCCTGAGAGCACCTTCTTCTAGAAAGATAAAGTCACACCTGATATATTTTTTCTTTTATTCAAACACAAGAAAGACTTTAAGGGAAAAAAATAAGCTCAAGGTTTTTCTGACAGTTTTTCAGTATAGAGATGACTTCAGGGACATAGAGAAGACCCAGTCTGACATATGGGACATATCTTTGCCCTTCAAGTGGAATTAGAAGACTCTAAGAAAGCACTGCAAAATGTGAAATGGGATTTAGTGAAAGAAATATTTTGCTACTTTTTCCCCCACTTTCCCCTTTCCAGGGAATTACATGCCCTAAATAAAGTAAGACACAAAAATATCTCATATATACACATATATATATAGATACATACACACATATATAGGTGTATATAGATATATATTTATATATACACACATATATGTGTGTGTGTGTGTGTGTGTGTGTGTGTGTGTATACTTAAAAAAAACTTCTTTGGTGTCTTAGATTGATTGCCCTTTGGAACAGGTCAGCTCTGTTTCCATGTGTGTAAGCATATGCATCTTTGATTTCATATTACATACTTGGTATCCTATTTCTCATTTTCTGAGGAAACCTACCTGGATAAGACTAGAATAGAAAAATTTCACTTAATGGGATTTTGAGTATGAATTCTTTCTTCATGAAATTTACACTGCTCTACTTTGACTGTTGGAATATGTAGAATTGTTATCATATTTTTTTTAATTATTAAAAAGAAGTGTTTTAAACAAAATTCTAAGTTTCAAAATGGTATGAAATGTGAGAAATGACAGCTTACATAATCCTTTGAATTACTGTAAAGCATGATTTAGGGAATTTCTTGCTTGATCTTCTAAATCCTTTCTTAATTCCATGCCCCTGTGAATGCAAGTAGGATTTCATTCTAAACATTCAGTGTCGTACACAGATTCTATAAAACACTTCTAGAAATAATTTTTATGGCTTTCAAACTAATGCAAATGTATAATAATGATTAATTTATTTAGTATTTATTTATTAATTGTTTTACTATCACTTTTATCAATATTAAGCCATGTAGGTTTGTTGACTTAGAATGACTATCAAACAATTACTAAGCTTTGGTAGCATGTTATTTTCAGAGTTCTTAAACACTACTTTTAAAAATAATTCTTTGTATAGCTTTGATTTTCATATGTATTCCTAAGCTAGAACCAGTGTGATAAAAGTTTGAGTTTATGCAGCAGTCTCTTTAGGACTTTAGGACTTTATATTTGGACAGTTTCAGTTAAAGTGCTTTTTATCAAAGCATTCTTTTTTTTTTTTTTTTTTATGATGGTTGCAGCAAATCTATTTAAGCTACTAATAGCCTGTAGTTTTTTGATCTTTGTTTAAGGATTCATTTTCCTAACTTTCATTTCTTGTGCCTTGATCTTAGGTACATTAAGACAATTTAACATGTTACACAGTTACTTCAAATATTTGAATTAACTACAGCACCACAAATAGATATACTCTTTTATTATGGGATTAATGGACAGCTACACTTCAAACCCAGAACTATTATAGTGCTCTATTCTGCTTTCATGAAAAAGCCAAAGTAGGATCTGGTATGGCATAGGGGATGTATGCTTACTAAACTTAAAGATAACAATATGGGAAGAGAGTGACCGTACATTTGGAGTCAAAGTGATGCTGACAAACTGAAAAGTGTGAGGTTAAGTGGTGCATTCTTCAAGAAAGGGATGTAGCAAGACAGAGATAATCAGGCATCACAATACAGTTTTCAGAAAAACTGCTCTGATATGTGTAATGTGTCTCTAGGCTTGCTTGAAGTAATATCTGAGTATAAGGTACTAAATGCTGCTGTAAAATACAAAAATACAACTCTATACTAGGTCCTTATGAAAGGGAATTTGGACTACAGGATTCATAAAGTAGTCTTTATCTCTCCTCCAGCAAATGTTTTGGGGTATTGCACATAGTAAAGCTTATACACACATTGAAAGGAGCTCAGTGCAATAGCAGGGGCAGTTATTTTGCTAAAATTCATTATTTATGAGAAAATTTGATTTTGAAGAACAAAGATCAAGATTGTCTTTTTACACAAGATGCACTGATTCTATGAAGAAAGAAACAGTGTGTTTGTTAGCCAGGATAAGAAGTGGCGTTTTGACTTAAACACCCTTATGACAATTTGAAATACTAGGAAAATATTTTAATAATAACTTAAGAAAAGATAATGCTTGCAATATGTAATATGCCTGGGGAATCCGTGGTCTCTGTATTGGAGGAAGCAACTTTCTAAGAACACTATAAGCATAAATCTGTAGGGAAAAAAGGTCAAAATTATTCCAGGCTCATTTCCAGTTTATAAAGTTCTTTGATTAACTTCTCTTTTCATTAGTTGCCTAATCACAGTATTACAGAGGAGACTTTCATATCTGTTATGTTTTTTGACTGTTCTGAATTTTCTCCATCTAAAAAACCCCCAGCCAAACCTCTAGCATTGCAAATGCTAGAATTGGCAGTGTAATTGCAGTGCAACAAAATAAAATGTATGGGCACTTCATCCTGCAAAATTCCTTTCCCAAGATATATATATATATACCAGGAAGATATAAACTATCTGGAATAATGCTTAGGTAAGTATATTCGAGCCTTTTTTCCTATAGATTGTTCTTTCCAGTAATTCAACAATTTTGCACATAGATTTTGTCTTTGTCCCTGGTTCTGTTGAAAGACAGCTTGGTACCATGTAGATGGAGAGAGATTCAGGTCTGCCACATGTCCTAAATCATTATCCCAGTCACTAAGCTTGTGATGCTTTCAGTAAAGAAAATTTTTGTGTAGTACAGTGCCAAGTAACAACCTCTGGTAAAACCTTAAAAAATTACTTTTTTTCTTTTAATGTGCAGTTGCATATTTATGATTCATTAATTAGCTGGTTTAGTCCTTATAATATAGCCTGATAACTGGATATCACTCAGAGCACTAAACTGATATGTCATACAGTATCAAGTCAAAATGCTTTGCAGAAACTGTTATCAACTAAGCTTGTATTCTCATCAGGAAAAAAAAATCTACTTAAACTGACAAGGTCTGCTTTAGCTCAAACCTGTGCTGATTGGCATTATTTATATTAGAGTAATCTAAGTCTGAATCAAACTCTTACTAGCCATCTTGTTATTTTGAGATTTATGTCTTCATGTAATTACCTTGCTCATCCTATTTGTCCTCTTAAATATTAAAGCTTCAGTGAGGTTTCTCCCTGATCTATTAATTTTTGTCCTTTGTGAACATCTAAGGGCTTGTTGAGACTAATATTTAAAAGACAGATAGCTGAGGAAAAAGATGGATTACTTAGTTAAAAGTTTTTGCATAGTGATTTTTCAGTATATTTACTTTACAATTTTACTTATTTCTAATGTGTTCCTCAAATTCTACAAATAAAAACAATTCATTGTAGTATGTGTACATAGTTGAAAATGCAAAATACCTCTTTTTAGATTTCATTTGTTGTACATAGAGTGGCCAATGCTAGACATGGGAGTGGTGATATATTCTACTCAATCTGCCTCTGTCATTCTCTTTCTTGCCCCCCCACTTCTTTTCCTATTTCCTTCTCTCTTTCTCTCTCTCTCTCCATCTCTTTTTCATTTACTGGTAAATCAAATCCATACTATACTGACTTGGTCATATGATTGTTTTTGCACCTTAATTCAGGCAGAGGCATCTGTCTGTCACACTACGACACAAAATAACTCATGCACTCACTCTAAGATTCAAAAGAAGAAAAGAAAGCAAATTTTATTTCTGACCTTGAATATATAGAATTCCAAAAGTGACACTGGGTTGGAGGATAAAATTGCCACCTCTCCAACCACACTGGTCAAACCAACAGTCCATCAAGTCTCTCCTCCCACACTCCCACTGAGCCTGTCATTTTTAACTCCATTGTACTAGAAAATAACTGTCTATATAAGTGCATGTATGTACCATAAATAGACTTTTGCCTGAAAAAATAGAACATAAAATATTTAATATTTATGGTTTCATAAAATGTTACTTACTCTCAAATTTCTGTGTTCTTCTTTAAACAAATATGACTAATGACTTAAAAATTAAAACAGCTGCTTCTGACCCCAACCCATCAGTGATGTCCTATTTAAATGTTTTGAAGAATAAAAAGTTTAAAATTATAAATAGGAAATTAATGCTTCAAAAAAGAACATCCAAGTTCACTTGTTTTTGGTTTTTTATTACACATTAGAGAGGCATATGTGTAAAAGAGGTATTAAGTTTGAAGGGAGTTCTACTGAAACTCTGTGCACCACATACTATATTTCTGTCACCAACTGGATTTTTATTCATGAAGTTCTAAAGTGAAGATGCTAGAATCAAAAGATAATAGCCTTACTTTTTTACTCTGGATTTTTTTTTTTTTGCTTCAGTAGAATTAACCATATAAACAGAGCAACAAATAACTAGTCTAAGTAAACACATTCACTTTAATGTCTGTTTGTTTAACAATTGTGTTTGTAAAACTGAAGGAAAGTCAAATCAATTTTTTTCTTTTGCATTTTATATCTTAATGTACTTTTAAAATGTATTTCTGAACTAAATAAAAAGGAAAACAAATTACATTTTTAATGCTTGACAGGCAAAATACCTAAATTTAGTCAAATTCATTCATATTCATATTACAAGCATTCACCTATGAACAAATAGGACATGTAGGAATGGAAGATCTGTTTATTTTACAGTGGGGGGAATAGCAAAAAAAAATAAATCATGTTACTAAGAGTATCTGCTGGTTTCCTAAAATTAATAATGAAGAAAATTAAAGTAATATCCTACTGGCGCACTAATTCCAAGATTACATTAACGTAAAAAAATATGTCTTGAATGTCAGTAAATTACCTTTCACAGAACAAATTCTGAGTAACATAGGAATTGTTGAGGATTATGTGCTCATATATTCAATGAAAAAGAGAAAGGAGAAGAAAAACACAACTGGAGATTTACAACATGCTTTTAGGCTATGAAAAAATGTTTTCCTAGAAGAAAAAATAATAAAGCAAAGGGCTCTGATTATTATCTATATTTACACACAATTATGTTTCTGATAAGGAAAATGATTATAGTTATGGACAGTTCATAAGACTTAAATACATGCTTTAAATCAAGCATATTCACATTATACTGAAGAGGCATAGAGGTTGGTGCTAATGTGATAAAAATAACGGAATAAACTGATTTGTTTTGGGATAGACTACTAAGAGTGAGGAAAAGAGAATATGATTCTAAAAAACTATTCAGGTTAACTATTCACATAATCCTATGAAACCTGTATAATTATCATGTAATTCAATTTTTTTCCCTAACAAGTATGTCACTTTTTTGCTTGCATTTAGCAACTACTTATTAAAGACTTATACTTTGATTTAGTAAATTACAAGTAATTAATATTTTTATTATTGTTGTAATTATGAATGATTGGTTTAGAAAAAAATATGATGATTTTGAATTCTAGTTCTGCTGAAATTTATGAGGAGTCCTGCTCCCTTTCAACAATAGTTATGAAATTAAGTTTAAATCTTATTATGTTTGACTAAGGAACTTAGAGTTGTTCACATTCAATATCCTTAATCCCTTAATTTCGTTTTTGCTGATTTTGAAAAAGATTTGATAATTTTTGCAAATATAAACACAGAATTTGTGAAGGTATATAATAAAAGTAATGGAATCCTGAGCTATTGAATTTGCATTTGTTTGTTGAGTTGTTATGCAATTTAGACTAGAATCTCACTTTTCAGAAGATTATCATTGCTGCTGTGCAGCTAATGAGTCTGTCACTAAGACTTTTCATCATTTCTGAAGCAATAAAAAAAGTGGGTTGAAGCTGTCATTGTATTAACTATACAAGGAGGATCTTCCAGAAAATGTATGCTGTCTATGCCCTCATTCAAAATGTGTCTTACCACTTAAAAAAAAAAAAAAGTCATCTGCCATGGGAGCATCACAAACAGAAAGAGGAAGGGTCTTTTCAAGAACATTCTTGAGATGGACCAATTGCCTATGTAGCATACATGCAATCTTTCTTTCCCTAAAAATTGTAGTTCTTACTATAATACAGTAATGCTATATGTCCCATGACAGCTGAAAATGTCAGTGTATCAGTCACATGTTTGTAAGAGCACCTGCCAATAAAAAAAAAGAAGGTTGCAAACTTTTCGGTAGATTTATGTTGATTTGTGCTCAGTGCAAGTACAGAGGAGAATAGGTGTGTCTCTTGGCCTGGAGCAGTGAGGAAGGTTGCAGCCTGATAATGCATGGCAATGGCTTTAGAAACACTTTTGAAGTGGTAGTCAATTACTTGAACTGGGATCTTCCACTATTCATGCTATGTCACGTCTATTGGAGGTAAGGTTTCTCAGGATGAAATTGATGAACATCATATTTTAGGGTGAGGAAAAGAATCATGATCTGAAGAATAAGGATATAGGAAAAAAAATCTAGATCAAAACAATAGAATACAAAGCACAGTATGATCCATGTTGACATGCCTAGTATGGCATCTTTTCTGTACACTGGCAGACAACAGACCAAGTAACTTAGGAAAGATGTGCAATGAGCAAAGGTGTACAATGAGAAGAAACAGCAACGATTTCTTATCCATATCCTGGCAACAGAAGATTTCATTTTATTCTTAGGCTACATCAATGATGGCTCTATTTCACATGAGCAGAGAGCAGACATATCAGATAGAAGTGACACTTCCAGGGAAGGGCAAATTTGGAATGAAAGCATAATGTAATAACCTGACAGTGCCCTAGTATGAACTCTGCAAATGTCAGCTAGTGACTGTCTATGGACAGGAGAACACACGGCCCTTCTCCTGTCTTTTGTCAGCTGTTACCTGAAATGTAAGCCCCTTCAGAATAAGGTGCAAAGAAGATTTACCGATAGTAGTGTTACTTAATGTGCCATGAATATCTCGCTTGTTTTCATTTCCATGAAGAGTTATTTTCTGATTATGACAACAGTTTTCAGTTGATTATGGTTTCTACTTCGTTTCTTATGGTTTGTAATAAAAGAAAAAAAATGACGTTTCAAATACATTTAGTTATTCAGAGTCTAAGAAGGGATCAGTTGAAAAGTTATGCTCAGTGGCAGTAGACTGATTATCAGAAAGCTTGTCTGTGTTTTCTAATATTCTTGCCTAGGGACATGTAGGGATTTCTCAATTGGCACGGGTAAAATAAAAGTGACTTCTGTCCTCTCTCCTTTTGTTTTGATTTTTTTAGTTAACCAAAATGTATTGTGGAATCTAGGTATGTACAAAATGCTGTTGTCCTAAGATACAACACTTTACCACTATTTTGCACATTTGATGGTACATGCTTAGTAGAGCAAATTTTGTGGACTATAAATTGAAACAAAAACATCCATTTCATAAATTCATAAATTAGCCAGTTTACATGATATGGAATATTTGCTTCCTGACAGGATGAATTATGGCTTGTCTGTGCAGCAGTGTCCATCTGTCCCGCTCAGAAGTTTTATCACAAATTTCAACCTATACTGCACAGCAGTTCGGTATAGAATCACTGGTTTATCATGTTTTAAAATCTGTTATGGTTAATTTTAGGTGAATGCAATGCACCTAGTGGGAGTTTTCATCCCCAGTCACCTAGGTAAAATGTTGATTCACTCTAGAACAATGAGATTGCAGCCCCTAAGAGGTGCTACAGACTTCATAGTGCTTCACAGATGCAGATATGCTTTGAATTCCCAGCTCTGCGTCCACACAATAGTGAGTCTGGGTACATGCACAATATGCAGACTCAGTTTACCACTAACACAAGACAGAATTATTATTTTAGAGGCATCACAAGCACATGAATTATGCTCACATAGATGTAAAAAAATACCTAAAGAGAGCATCCTCTTTTCTCATGACTGATTTTGCTAGTAGTTCTGTACTGAAAAATACCCATGACTTTTTATATGATTTTCCTCAGCAGTTAGACCCTAGATCTCTACCTCATTCATCATGCAGTCCTCAGAACTCTTATTCTACTTGCTGGCAAGTCCAGATTGAAGTGCTTTTATGTCTTTGTTTTTATCCAAACCCAGATTTTCATGACCCTGGACCTATTGTCCGGTTTGCAGGCTAGGTAATAGGTAACTTTAAAGTGCACTAGTATTTTGAACATTTACACAAAGAATTGAGACCACAGTCAGGAAAACCATTAAGAATTTTATGAAGTTCAACAAGGCCGAGTGCCAGGTCCTGGACTTGGGTCACAACAACCCCATGCATTTCTATAGGCTGGAGGTGGGAGTGGCTGGAAAACTGCCCAGCAGAAAAGGATCTGGTGATGCTGAGCATGACCTCGTGTGTGTCCAGCTGGCCCAGAAAGCCAGTGGCATCCTGGTCTGTATCAGCAATAGTGGAGCCAGTAGGATCAGAGCAGTGATCATCTCACTGTACTTGGCATTGGTGAAGTTGTGCCTTGAGTCCTGTGTCCAGTTTTTTGTTCCACTCACTGCAAAAGAACACGAAGGCTCTGGAGTGTGTCCAGAAAAGGCAATGGAGCTGGGTAAGGGTCTGGAGCACAAGCCTTGTGAGTAGTGTCTGAGGGATCTGGGAGTGTTTAGCCTGGAGAAAACGAACCTAAGAGGAGAGAGTCATTGCACTTTACAACTGCCTGAAAGGAGATGGTCTCCTCCCGAGTAACAAGAAGTAGAAGGGGAAACAGCCTCAAAATGCTCCAGAGGAAGCTTGGATTGAATATGAAATAAAGTTCTTCAATAAGAGGGCTGTCAAGCACTGAGCCAAGCTTCCCGGGGAAGTAGCTGAGTGGTTAAGTAAGCAACCCTAATTCTATAAAATAGAGTCTAATTAGAGGATAGAACAGGCTGTGTTGGTCAGTCACAGATACCAGTCAAACAACCAATACTGACTAGCATCTTGATTATGGGTGTCTGGGTGACTGGTTTTTAGCCCCTTTATGTCATATTTCTTGTGCTTACTTTTTTCCCATCCATCTTTTCTCTTGTTTACTCAAAAGCCACTCTATTCCTAATATTTTCCCCCTATTTTTACTAGAGGTTTACTACATCTGTACCTAAATTTATTATGAGGTATGGTCACTGGGATATTGTTGGACTAGCAAGGCTCTGTGCCTTAACACTCTTTCAATTAACTTGTGAATAATTTCCCCTAATTTAATGTTCTGTGAGATCTGGACATTCCTCCTAGCATTATCATAGCTTTTGTCAGCTCCTTGCTATGCTGCTTTTTAAAACTAGCCAATTTCCCATGTTATGCCCTGTAGTTTCCCATGCTCTGTCCATTTAGCTAAACCTCAGTCAAAAGCAGAATCATCAACATGCTTCAATAGGTACTACAATTCTAAAGGCAGATTTATTGACTTGCTGCATATTGCCATATGTGGTATAGTTTTCTTACATACAATTTTCCCCCTGTTTATCTATATGGAGAATTGTCCCTGCCTTTCATTTCATTGAGAAAATCCATTCCAGAGGGAAAATTAATAATTGTTGCTTTTACTATTGTTTTCTTTCCTTTATTCTCCATTTTGTAATTTTATTTGGATCTTAGCTGGACAGTGTAGTCCATGTTGTGAAGGCTCATGATGTTAACATATAAACCATGGTCTATCATTTTTAGAATGCTTGACAAACTGAAAGAAGCAAAATTTTAATTTTATTTTTTTTACCTTTGCAATGGTTCTATCTCCTCACTGAGAAATACCAAAGATTTCTATAGACTTTTTTGGAAATATACTTTTAAAACGTTTTCTACCCTTACAAGGACTCATAACTGTGATCTAAACATTTTTTTTCCTGAGTGCACACTCGCAACAGTGGTCATGCAATGGGACATTTCAGGATGTTCTGTTGGTTTCATTATAGCTACATCTCTGATGGCTCTGCACTTCATGGTGTGGCAGGTAAATGATTGTCTCTTTTTTTACCTTGAGACAGAATGGTCCTTTGGCAGTAGTAGTCTTCCAGCTCTTGGTACCCTGACTTCTGCTAATTTGCTCTTGAGTTAATATTGATGATTTGATAATTTTGGCCTCATTGTTTGCCTCAACTTTCTTAACTGACAAGGTTAAAATTTATGTTGCTGTGTAAGTGAACCTCTTTGTGTTATTACAAAATAATGGCCTTTTAGCCCTTCAACAATTATTTCCCCCCTCAGTTAAAGTGGGCTGAGTTCACAGAGTTGAGCCCCATGAAGTTGGATTATATTATGAAGGTGATTGCACTGAGTGGGGTTTGTTAATTTTTCTGCTTTATTAATGAATGTATTGGTTTTTCAAAAATAGAACTACCTTGGTTTACCTAAAGGAAAGGAAATATAGCAGTATTTATGGACTTGATTAATTATAAATAGTTGAAACTTCCCTTCTTTAGAGCTCAGAAAAGTGTGATTGTGTACTGCATGCAAAAAGGTTCACTCACCTCTTGCTTGTAATTATTTTGTTTAAATTAAAATGTCAGTACCGTGTGATTAAAAAGCTGCCTACAGGGAATGTCTGTAATAAAAACCTTCCTTCTCTGTCTTCCTCATTTTGATGTTTAGCTTTTGCTTTAAGTTTTAGGGTAAAACCATTAACCTTTAAACAAAAAAATCATACTTAAAAGACAGTGACAATATTCCCTGGCTTCAGTTTTTTCTGTTTAATTAGGTTTATATACTACCACTGGCATAACCCTTCAGAATCTTCACTGCTGAAGTCTTAAGGGTGAAGAAGTCATCAAAGGAGGCAAGGAGAGATCATTGTCACTCTTGCACAAACAATAGAAGTCATCACTATTTATGTGTTAGCAGTTCACAGTGAGATTTGTAATGCCATAATGAACTATTTACAGTTACATGGTACTTATTTATATCATCATGTAACATGTTAGTATATGATACTTTCTTTTGAAAGGAAAGCTAATCCAAGGAGACAAAAAAATAACTGGATTCTAAGATGTCTCCATTCAAAAGATGCTTAAAAAGTAGTTTTAAAAAAAAAAAAAAACAAACAAACAGGTAGATCTGGCTTTGGTCTTCTTGGGTGCCACATTACCCAAATAGGATCCAGAAGCATGTACAAAATATTTCTTAATTTTTATTCATGCTTGATAGTAACAAAAATATATATCTTTTAAAATATCTTTTAATATGTAGTTGAAGTTTTACAGATTTATGTATTCTGACTACTCAGAAGTGCATTGTCATGATCAGATGAAAGCAAATATTATTTTGAAGGCAGCTTGTTCCAAATAAAGGTCTAAAGAATAACCTTTGAAAATTTCATCCTTCACTTGTACAGTACTGTCAAAGCTATCATTACTATGCTGGAGTTGTAAACCTTAAGCGTAGGAAGAAGTCAGCAGTGCTAAACTCTTTTTTTTTTTTTGTCCATTTTCTTTCTACATTGCACTTGTCATTTTTCCAAAAAGGAAAGGGATAATTGGAATTGGAACATGATGGTTATTTCTATGGGCAGTTAGGTGACATAGGTCTAAACTAGGGAGAGGTCGCAGAGAAAGTACCAAAATATGCAGTTAAATCAATAGTTTGTCTAACCTCTCAGTCAAAAATCTCTTCTGACATGTAATATCAGCTCGGATTTACATTTTTACTTGTTTGTAGGTTTGCAAGATCTTTGAATTCCATTTTCCTCTACAGTCGGTTGCCTAGAAGATAGCTTCTTTCAGTGGGGAAAATAGAGGTGACTTAGGTAAATTGGACTCGTAACATCCTTTGCTTCCAGCTGGGCTTTTAAATTTTTGGTTCCTCCAGTCCTTCCTACTCCATGTTGATGGATTTTGTCTGGCTATGGAGTGTGGAGGCCAAGCTAAACTCACCCTTCTTTGTGAAGGTATAGAGATCATTATCGAAAGTGACATTCATCATCCCAGAGTCTGAAAGGTCCATTGAAGCCCTTCAAACCTTTATGAAAATGTCTTTCAATTATAGGTCTCCATCTCTCCTCCTTGCCATGTAGCTTAGCTGATCAAAATGAGGGCAGCATTTTCAAGCTGGGCTGTAAGAATTTCTGTTCTGATTTCTGTAACTGAAGAAGTCAAACTCAGCAGGCTTGACCAGAGAGAAGCAGAGATGAATTGTGTTACAAGATGGCAGATTGCCCTCCTTCCCATCTACATTGTTACAAAATAACCTTCAAATATATGTTTGAAAAATCCTCTTGCTTCTGTCTTCAGGAAGTGGTATTATAGATACAGGCAGAAGAAAATGAATGCTGTTCTTCACAGTCAACGATTTCCTGAAGATTTAGATAAATGAATTAGGGAATATAAGAAATAAAATAATTTTTAAACACTTATTAAATATCCTTTATAGTATCAGGCTGGAATTCACTTTGTGATCTAAGTAAGCAACTCTGAAGAAAATTCAAGTTTAGAGACTTATGTTGCCCATTGAAACAGGTAATAAATTTACCAACATCCTTATTGCTCATAAACATCTGCTATTTAGCTCTAGTCAAAACAAAATTCTTGAGGCAGCAAAGGAAACAGCTGCCACATCAAACACAGTGTTGATGTTGCAATGAATTTTATTGAATCCCCTTCTTCATGCTACATATAACTCTTCAAAACCTGCAATATACATTTGCCTGTTCAAAATTTACATATTAGACTTGCTTCTTTATGTGAAACATACTGTAAATGCAAAGAAATAAATATTTGACCAAGTCAAATATTTTTTAGTACATACACTGATCTTTTCTTGAAAATTTTCTAAATTGCTATTTTTATTGTTAAAAAACAAAACAAAACAAAACAAAACAAAACAAAAACAAAACAAACAAAAAAACAAACAAAAAAACCCAAGCACGTGAAATATTTGCTTCTTTAAAGATGTTTTGGTTTTGTTGGTTTTTTTTTTCCCCTGGAAGCTGTTATTCATATATGAAAGTTCCAAAAAACCAAAATGGGGAAATAAGTTATGAGGCGTTCTAAATTATCAGTCCTCTTCTGTGTCCATAACGTACAGCACATTTCCACAGTCCCTATAAAGAGGAAGATGAATGCAAATTCAGAATAATAGAATAATTCAAGTTGGCCAGCACAAGATAATGCTGAATTTAGAACAGCTTGGTTAGACTTTTGTCCAGTCAGGTACCTGTCTGATAACATATAAGCAAAACAACCAAAAATATCACTCTTTATTTTTTATCGTGTGTGTCAAAGGAATTGGTAGGTTAGCTACCTGTCATTAGCTACGTCTGTCAGTGTATTGAGGAAATACATTACTAGATGTTCCATTCTAAGAATGGAAAGAGAATTACTCCTTTCTCAAGATTCTTTTGCTGTTCAGAGAGAAAATCATTCATTAGTCTCATTAAATAGGAGGTAATTCTTAATTGATCCCTTAAGCTAGAAAACAAGCATTAAAATTCAGCCTCTTTCCAGAGTAGAGAAAGTTTTTATTCTAGATATTTCATGAGAGTTTAGGGGACAAAATCTAATGTTAATGACTTAAGCAAATTATGAAATTAAATGCTCAGGAAGTATGCATAAATATCTATAACTTGGAGAAACTTGAGCTGGTCATGAAATTTGAGTCTGAGGAAAATGTTCTGTCTGGGAGACAGAGATTTTCTTTTTCAAATTATTCACTCTCCAGAGTATAGAATCATAATGACAAGAGCTGAAGGAAAACTAGTTAATCATCTTGCCTCTCTTCCCCCCAGAGGATAATTTTTCTGAATGCTTCTCAAGCGTCCCTTCTTCCCCTCCAAACCTCCTTATCTGAAATTTCATTTTAATTGTCTAAGGCCTAGAAGGCAGAAATCAGGAGAAGTAATGGAGCTTCTGCGACATCTTATTATAGTCTCATGAGTCCTAGTTAAATTACAACAGTGCTATAATCTATCCCCCAGAAAACAGAGCAAAGGCCTGATGTAAAGATGTGTTTGCATAAGAATCAAATGTTTTTTGTATTTTTATGTTAATTTTGTAAGCCAAAACTTAATTTTCAATTAATTAAATTATACAACTTAGTTGTATAAAACTACCCAGTGAAGGAGCACTACCTATAAAACTCTTGAAATACATGTGGTTGTGGTTGAGAGAGAACCATATTTTAGAGCCTTTGAAGTATGTAAACATACATCCTTAACATACCCATTCCACATACTTGTTCCAGTGTGCAAAGCTAATCAATTTTATTATGGGACCTGAAGATGCCTTTGAAACCTGTCTGACTGACACAGGTTAATACATGTATCTCTTGGGGATACTCTTCTATGGTATTAAAAATCAAGACTCACTGTGTAATTCTATGGCTCATTTCAAAACAGATTGGGCTTACATCCAAAGATACTGTATTGTAGAATCACAAAAGTTTGGATATCTCCAATTCCTGCAACTGAAAAACCAATACCTTGGCAATGTAATGGAATTTGGACCTGCTTGTCCCCAGATATCTCATAGGACAAAAACATGTAAAAAAACCTGGGAAAAGAGGGTAAGTTTACGTTTATGCTCTGAGCTCTTGAAGGCTTGAGTAGTCATTGACAAAATGAATTGTCTCTATCAGTCACAATAAAATTTGAGAGGAACCAAGGTTTTAAAATACAATGTATAAATTATGTCTATAGCAGGAAGCTCTCTTCCTGCAATGCAGCATTCTGGCTTGACGTTATTTATCTCTCATTTACTCTTTCCTCTACGAATTATCTTTGATACTGTCAGTGAAAGTTGCTATCAAAAATTAACCTAAATCAAGACAGTGCCAAAATAATTTTGTATGCAGCCAATTTACAGAACAAAATAGCCTATCTATTTTCATTGAGGATTTGACATGATGTGGAAAAGTAGGTTTCACTGCTGGTTTTATGTCTTTTCATTCTTAAATAAAGAGAAAATCAGAATAAAACTGCTGAAATATTTACTCCATTAAGTCTAAAAATACTTTTTTTTGGGCATACATTTCTGTAAGATTGTTCTGGAATAACAAGACAAGATCGCTTTTACTCTCCATCTCAGACATTAGAAAATAAGACCAGAATAACCTAAAAAGACCAAAAATTGCAATAACATCATGAACAGAGCTGGCAAGAAAAAAACTCTGACAAAACACAGATCACAAGTTAGAGCCAAAGCAAATGTCAGAATATTTCTACAGTTTGTATGGTTGTATTTTATTTGTATAGGCTTTGGTAATCCTCTAGGCCACAGAAACACAGAATGTATGCTAATTTGGCATGGACCCACAAGGATCAAGTGGACATTGAGTCCAATGACACCATGTGCCTGAAATCATTGCCAAACACTTCTTGAACTCCATCAGGACGAAGCTGTGATCACTTCCCTGGAGAGCCTGTCCCAGTGCCCAATCACCCTTTGGGTGAAAAGTCCTTTCCTGATATCCAACCTAAACCTCCCCTGACACAACTTCAGGCTGTTCCCCAGGGTTCTTTCACTGATCACCACAGAGGAGAAATCAGTGCCTGCCCCTCCTCTTCCCATCATGAGGAAGCTGTAACTGCAGTGAGGTCTGTCCTCAGTCTCCTTATCTCCTGACTGAACAGATCGAGTGACTACAGCTGCTCCTCGTATGGCTGCCCCTCCAGGTCCTTCACCATCCTTGTTGCTCTCTTTTGGACACTGACTAATAGCTCAATCCATATGTTTTTTACATATTTTTACCCAAAAATGCACACAGAGCCCGAGGTGAGATTGCAACAGACGAGTAGGGCTAATATTGACCACAAAACACGACTCATTAATATTTATAAATCAGTCCTTTTAAAAGTGTTTCTTGAAAGTGATTTGGACACACAGCAATGTGAACTACAAATATTTAAGTTCATAACTTCTGCTATTCATAACTGTAATTGTGAACATCCAGTTCATAACTGTGCTATTCATAACCAAGTTAGAATTCATTGAATGGAAACTCTGTTTCCATTCAAAGAAATCTAACTTGGTTATGAATAGCACAAAAATCTATCTGGACATCAGCAATATGGTTGGTTTAGTTTGGTGAATTTCCAGAAAAGCAAAAATATGGGAACATATGTGGTCAAGGCCAGAAAATATGGGAACTGAGTGGTCAAGGCATACTCATATAGTGAGTATGCTGTATTTTATATTATGGAGGATATGAAGAAACTGTTGGGTTTTTTTCTAGATTGGTATCTATGGAGGTATCTGAGTTTAAAAAACATTCTGTATAGCTAGCTGAACTCTGTAAATTTTACTCATATCTTGTTAAAGAGTGATTAGTTCAGATGCCAAATTTGCTGAGTTTTCTGAGTTTGACGTTCAGGTTGTCAACAGAATTAATCCTACCTGGGGTCACTAAGAAATAATTTGATGAAGTTACAAGGAACACAGTTCTAAAGGCCCACAAAAACAATGCTGGTGCTGTGAGGTGTAGTAGCATTAGGTTAGATTAGTCTATTAATTCACCACTTCACCCTGCAGAATAACTTCTATTTCTTTTCATGTCTTCTAATGGCCTATTTGCGCATCTCTATCTCCTTTGCATTAAAATATTCTTGAAAAGCGAACAAAAACTAAAGCTGCATTTAAATATTCATTTGAAAATGACATTTCTTCAGGGAAATCGATTATAATGAGCAATGTTTACTAAAAGCTCTTAATATAATTGGTTACACATAAACAATTGGAGAAGTTCCTAGCTGCACTCAGCTTGCAGCTCATTTTCTAGCCATTAGCTCTTTAACAGTAGGGGTTGCAATAAAAGAGCAGTCAAATAACTACCGCTGGCTTGTACACTAGATGCACTGTAAAATGTCTGTTTCAAAGCAGGAAATGTCTTTCTTTTCATGAGTAGGAACTCTGCATTTTCTTTTTGTTTAACATTTTTGTTAAAGCAGTAGGTATCACATCACAACATTTATATACACACAGTTAGTATGTCACTCATTTTAGGTGTCAAAAGCCACTCAGTGTTCAGGTGATTGTAAACTGGAAACAGGTATTTGATAATCAGCAGAAGTGATATCCCTATGTGTCAGCTGATGACTAGAGTTGGTTGCAAACTATGTTGTTTAGAGTGGAAATAATAGTTTATACTGAGGTTCAAAAAGACAATCAGCTTTATGTAATTGCTGTGATACAATAGTGTGTTATTAAGGCAGCACGTGTATATAGTATTATACATAAGTATGTATGTATTGGTATGTATTCATATATGTGTGCTTGTGAACAAACAGCACCTCAGGACTGTGTATTTGGATAGCATGTACTTATGTGGTACCTATGTGTGCCTAACTGGGCATGTAAAAGCTGATGAGGCAAAAACCCCCAGTCTCTACCTTAACTTAATTAATTATGACAAAATCCCTTAATTGGAACAAACAGCTCAGAAACATATATATGAACAAGAATTTATAAATTACTTCTGTTTTCTTATATTCACTCTCTGGGGTTCTTTTCCTTTTTCCTTCCCTATTCTTTGAATAGAAAAACTTTTGCTTTATTGAGCAAAACTTTCTTTGAGGTCAATGGAAGTCTCACTGTGAGAATGACTTCAGAACTGTTTTGCTATCCATTATATTTTTATTTACTCAATGGTGATTAGGCATGTTTTGTGTCTGCTTATAGGGCAAAGCTAGTTGTAGCCTTAAATATGTTTTAGGGTTCCTGGCTCTGAGGTTCTTCAATGCTTCCTGTACAATTAAAAAAAACTTAAATTATAATTAAGAACTCTACAGTCAATATGAAATCATAATAACAGAATTCACAAGTGCATCTTAGATTCCCAGAGTCAAAAAGGTTGTAAATGACCTTCAAAATCATCAAGTCTGACCTCTGACCAAACACCACTGGATGAATTAAGTGCGATGGCACTGCCATGTTCAGTAATTTCTTGAACTACGTGCAAGCATGGTGATTCCTCCACCTCTCTGGGCAGTGTTTTCCAATCCTTGACAATCTTTCATGAAGAAATTCTTCCTGATGTCCAACCTGAACATCCTCTGGTGCAGCTTGAGGCTATTTCCTCTTGTCTTGACATATTTTCCCTGGTAGAAGGGGCCAATCCCCACCTGGCTGCACCCTCCTTTCAGCAGTTGTAGAGAGTGGTAAGGTCACCCTTTCCTTCAGGCTAAACAACCTCAGCACCCTCAGCTGTTCCCCATCTGACTTACTCTCTAGATCCTTCACCATCTCTTGTCCTTCTCTGGACATGCTTTCAGTTCCTCAATGTCTTTCATGAACTTCAAGGCTCAGAATTGAACACAGCATTTGAGGAGTGGCCTCACCAGTGCCAAGTTCAGGGGGACACTCACTGCCCTTGTCCTGCTGGCCACACCACTGCTGATCCAGGCCAGGGCCATTGGCCTTCTTGGCCACCTGGGCACAGCTGGTTCATGTTCAGCCACTGGTGACCAGCACCCTCAGGTCCTTTTCTGTCAGGCAACTCTACAGCCTGAAGAGCTGCCTGGGGCTGTTGTGACCCATGGGCAGGACCCAGCACTTGGCCTCAATGAACTTCATAGATTTGGCCTCTGCCCATGTATCCAGCCTGTCCAGGTTCCTGTGCAGAGCCTTCCTACCCTCCAGAAAATCAACACTGGATGCTGTCTGTGAACTTATGGACGATGCACACAATTCCTTCATCCAGATCATTGATAAAGGTATTAAACATCTGGATAGTTTTTAACCCAATGAAGAGAGAACCTGTCCAAGCAATGGGCTGCCAGCCTCTACAGGATAATGCTGTGTGAGGCAGTATCAAAGGCTTTGCTGAAGTCCAGGTAGAAAACACCCAAAGTTTTTCCCTTATCCACTGTGTTGCTGAGTGATAAAAGGAGATCAGGTTTGTCAAGTAGGACCTGCACTTCCTAAAGCCATGCTAGTTGGGTCAGGTTCCCTGATCTTGCATTCTATCTATCAATTCCTCTGAAAACCTTCTACCTTTTATAATCATGTGCAAATTTGTCTTCTATATCTTGTTGATGCAGTAAGTGCACTGAAACAATGTGTTTATGTCAGTTAATATTTAGAGGGTAAAAAAACATTGAATTTAATTGTGTAAGACAGAAACTACCTGAGTACTTTCAGCATGACCAGAACATTTGCTCTATACCTGTTACGAGCCAGGGCTGTAATGGCTGAACTTCAGCGCAGCATACTGACATTCTTGCCAGTATCCTCAGCTAGGCAGGAAATGAGATAAATCAAGTGGAGAAATCTCAAATGATTAGTGATGACTAATAAACAAGGCTAACTCTGTTTTACGCTTTTGCTTACTTGAAGATAGAATTTGTGTTCATTTATCAACTTGTTTTAGGCAGGTGATACAATGTAGTGTTTTTCACTCTCAGCAGCCTTTTAACTGCCTTGTAATCTCTGAAGCAATGAGTTTCCATGGATACGAGCTTATTCTTCCCCCAAGTTCCTAATAAAAGTGTCATGTGATCCGTACACATTTGCAAGTGTTTGCATTTCATACATGACTATTTGTAAAGTCCCCTTTTAGACACAGATTGCGTTCAACAGAAGTGCAGAAACATGTTTTCCATCTTAGAAGCAAAACAAAGTAATTTCTGCAAGTGACAGAGGAAAACTGGATTATTATTGTAAATGACACCAATGAAATCTCTGGTATAAATGAAATAAAAATCTGTATCTACTCTTCAGCTGACAGAATAAACTTGGAAACTGCTCCTCCAGTATGTTCTGATTGTTGGGGACTGAAAAGTGCTTGATTTTCTTGAGTTCCTTTCTGGTTTCTTCGAAGTACAGAATTATTGTATTTTGTATTGTATTATTGTATTATTGTATTTCAATATTGTATTTCAATATTGTATTTCAGAATTATTGTATTATTGTATTTCAACATCAGAGAGCTGGTGTAACATATTTGTAACATTAAATTTTCATAAAAAAAAAAAAAGAAGCAACACCGCCCTTCCCCAATAAAACCACAATAACCTATGTCTCTAAGCACCAGTTCTTGCTGTAAAGTTTGTGTTTTTCTTTTGGATAGGGAAAAACTCACAAGATGAAAATGCTTTGTTAAGAATGGAAACAAAAAATAACTTTTTTATTTTTTTTAATAATAATTAATTAATATCTGTAGTTCTTCTAGGATAAAAAATATTTGTTATCATTAGGAAATTTCAACTCAGTAATATGAAGGCTGTTTTAGCAAGTCCTTTCTGATAATAATGGGCAAAATTATTGGCAAGGTCATTGCTGCTCCTTAGGGAAGTCAGCTGTCCATACTCAAACATCTCCATGTGTGCACAAGCATAGGTTTTTTTGTGGCCATGTGAAGAGACAGATCGATAAATTGATCTGAGCTGGAAACAAGTTTAGGAAAAAAAATAGATTTTGCATGGTGTTTTTCAGGCCTATCACTTTGTGATCTGATTTGTTACTGTTCAAGTACCTCTGTTGCCTAGCAGTGTATCATGTCAAAAGAGAGAAAGAGGAGTTTGTGAGAGTTAGGTGGAAAAAAAGTCTGAAATACTGCAAAATTCTAATGAGGTGACTATTGAAGTCTATATGGCAGCCTTCAGAAACAAGAGGCATCACACTGCACTTGAAAAAAAATATTGTTTGCAAGCTGAAAAAAAACCATGCTGTTATACTTGCAGATTCTAAATTTAAGAACAGAAACTGAAAGCATGTAATCTCCATCTGCATAGATAACATTGTATGATGAGAAGACACTATCTGCAATTATACAGACATCAATTTTGTGGATTAATATAGTCTCACATTTTAGAGGTTTGCTGCATGCCAGTTTTTCCCTCTTATACAAAACCTGTCACTGTAGCTTCATTATTTATACACATTTTTTTTTTCCTCCATGTCCTTTGTCTATAATTACTTTTTGGCAACCATGCTGCTTCAGGTAGAAATATATCAAACACACATATGGGCAGTCCTTTGTGACTTGCAAATGGAAGTATTGTAATATTGATACTTTTTTTTGAATATAAGCTCTCTTAAGGAATGATCATTACAAACACACAAATTTCTTTCTTTTGTAACCATCTCTATTTTTTCATGTTGTCTGTTCATAAGTCAGACCAGAATAATAGTCCTCTCAGCTTCAGTGGATTATTTCCAAGCTTTGATCAGAAAGTGAACACTCTTTCGTGAAATGTGAAGCCTGCCAAAGCTTCACGTTGTAAGACTGTTCTATTCAGAATTTGCTGGTTGTCCATGCAAGTGTAAGAGCATATTGATCAGCACACACACAGTGGGATGAAACCTCAGCATGAGAACAGAATGCAATGGGAAACCTTCCATTTATTATTTTTTTTTTTAGGGTAAACAGGGGAAGATACATAATTATATATATATATATATATATATATATATATATATATAACTTGTTTATTTGAATCCAGTGTGAATTTACTTGACTGCAAACTGAATAGCAGTATTTGGTTGTTTTTTTATTAAAGGAGAGCTATGAATCTACATAATTTTACCCTTATTTCAAAAAACAGAAAGATGCATATATGTTGACATGTAACCAGAATGCTTATCTTGCTTGCTTGTGTGTGGAAAATAGGAACAGCTGAAATTCTTGGATAAAATGGACAGCAGAAACTAACTATGAAAAAATAAAGTTTCCTTCAATAATATACAGTAAGGTAGCACTGGGCTTAATAATTAGCCTTGTTTTTTTTTATTTCCACGCTAATATAAAACTTCAGAGACTGTTTGAAAAATAAGAGAAATTCTACAGAACAATATATTGAAATTCCATAAAACAACAATTTTCCATCTGATGTCCAAATTGAGAGGACTCTCACTTTTTCTGTATGTGGCAGATTAAGAACAGAAGATTATTTCAAATGTAACACTTAAAATAAACTTTTTCAGAACTCCCATAAGAAACCCAGGAACTTGAAAAAATACACAATGAGTGGAAAGGCATGGGTATACTAAATATATTTCTTTAGTCTAGGAAATCTTGAATATTCACAGTTTTTATATCCAAACAGAAAGATTTTCTCAAGATTTTTCTCAAATTTCATATTTGAATCCAAGTGTTAATCTATAGCTTCCTAACAGAAGAAAAAATAACTGGTATCAAAATGCTCAAACACTGGGGACAATGGATAGAAGGGCAATGATAACTGAGTATTTTGTTTTGTTTTCATTTTTTATTAGACTTAAACTTTTATTCCACAATTACCATTTTTTATTCCATGGATACTTCTGATGGCTTAAAATACAAAGAAATCTTTTTGATTTTAGTCAATAATGGCTTTGACCTTGACTTTCCATCAGTAAATATTCTACGTGTTTGAAAGATGATCTTATCTTCATTGTTTCTCTAACAAGTTTACTTCTTATGTCAACTTTACACTTAGTCAATGGCACTAACTTCACATAATTTCCCTTCTTGACCATCATATGAACCTTCCAGGCAAGAGCAATTTTTACAGGAGAATATATTTTGCTTTTATCAGGTTTAGATTGCTGAAGTTTCAAGCAGAGTTCTGAAGAAGACTGATCATTCACTCTAGCTCTTAATTATTCTCTGTAATTCTAGAGTTGAATGAAAAACTCTAAATTGTGCCTAATACCAAAGACATAACTGACAAAGTGGATTGTGATCAGGACAGCAGCCTGGACCCAGCCATAGCAAAAAAGGAGGCCTCATTATTCAATCTGTCAAGGACATGTGGAACACTGTCCACACAGTGAAAGGAACAGGTGAAAGGACTATTTAAAAAAAACCAAAAAAACAAAAAACACCACCAACAAAAAACACCAACAAAAAAACCCCCAAAAATCCAAAAAACCAACCCGCCCCCCCCCCCAAAAAAAAAAACCAAAAAACCCAAAAACAAAGAGGAGAAAGATTGTCCAAATGAGCGCACAGTTAATGTCTGATAAGTGTATGCTGAGTTCCTTCTATGGCAGGTAATGTTGGAAACAGAGTTTAATAAAATTGAATCAAGCAGATATAATCTCTCCATCCTTGCACATTCAGATCAGGTGTCAATAGGATCAAAATATTAATATTATCATTATTCTATTTGGATTAGTATTCTTATGAATCACTTGTGAAAGAGGTAAAAAAAGGTGTTGCATATAGCTGCTGATATTGTGTCGGAATCATTTTCTTTTAAAGCAGTATAATGGAAAGTGTTAGACTCAAGAGGTATAGAAAAGTGGAAGTCTTACGTAAGGAACCACTGCTCCTATTCTGGACTTCCTCATCTGAGTCAAGTCAGGTTTTACTGTAGTTAAGGACTTAACTCCCACTAAGATCAAATTAAACCAAATACCTTTGAAAAAATCCTTTTCCTAATCCTAAGATCATTCCATCTTCTTATCCCTAAGGGATAAGCACGATGGATTGGAAGTTTTATGAGAGGAAAATATTTAGATTGGTGCTGGAATGCAAGGAGATCAATTGCTCTTCATAGCTTACAAAAGCAAGTAATAATTAGCAAAAATTTTGGGCACAAGCTGTGACGTAAATGAAAATGTAAGTGATTTTATCACACAAAAAGTGTGTGAAAGGCATTGATATTTTCCTCTGCATCTCAAAATATTATCTTGCTACAAGGTTTAAAGCCAGTTTAACAGCTTGATAAAGAAAAGGTGTAGCTCATTAACTTCTGAACAGACTAGTTTATTGGCACAGAAAAAAACCACCTTTTCAAAAAGCCAGTTTCATAACTGAGTAAGAGGATTGCAACACCCAGTGTTAGTGAGAGGGGAGTTTTTCTTGCAACATTTCTAAGAGGGAAGCTGTCGATACTTTGCCTTAGAAGTTACCTAAGCAGAGAAACAGGAAGAACATGGAATGCAGGTTAGAAGCTGATTCCATGACTAATAAAATGTAGCTCTGGTGTAGTTTCTGTAACAAGGTTTTTACCTGAAAATGTGAGATTATACCTTTGAATGGCTTGTAATTGACTTCATAGGTAATACCTATAACTTAGATTACGCTTTTCAATTCTCCTTTTTACCCTGCTATGCTTTCTAAGTTACAAACAGCAGTTCCATACTAGAAGCTCATCTTTTCAACATAATTTTCTGTTAGTTTATTCTTAGTTCTTACAAAGGGCAGCACTTTAACATCTGTGTGTCTTCTGCAGAATAGAAAACAGATCCACAAGCAAAATGGTTGCACACATAGTAACTCCATTTCCAGATCCCTGTGTTAATTTAAGGAAAGAAAATTGAAGGAACACAATTGCAAAATGACCTTTACCTTTTCATGCATTGCATTAATTTACCATGGTGGATTTCTCCTTACAACTTTTTTCCCCCAGTGTTTGAACTCTATGCATTCTCTTGTCTAATGACTACTGGAAAGTACTTAGGTAACTACTGGGTCACTGAATAAAGGGCAGCAACTTTTCAGATGACTGTCTATCATGATTTTGCATCTGTGGTTACAAAATCCACAGTGTATTTTATCCAACAGCATAGTGGTTAAGAATACATGGAAATGAGGGAAATAACATCAGTTATAAATTTATTAAAGAAGGAAATACCATTGGAAGATAAATAGAGTCTTTGCAATGTTTGTAACTTACAGCTACAGTTCCTCCACATGTGAAACACCAGCATGTGAGTTTGTGATTATTCTAGGTGATAAGAATCTCCATATGTCTTTTAAAATTTAATGGCTCAGTTATTTCACCCAGTGATCACTTTAAGCAAAGATCATGCTTTTCTTTGTACTGAATACATAAATAACTCTGGTAATTCCACAAGCTGTCACTCTTCAACATCCTCTCACTTTTCTAATATTTTCTACAATCCTATGTTGCTGGTTGTAGTTTAAGTCATGATACAAGGGACAATAAAGTATGTACATGTGCGGTGTTTGCTTATATATGCATATCCTAAAAATAGCCTGTAGAATAGTGATGATAATTTGTCTTGTCCCTCTTACTGTGAAATTGGCAGTCATCAGTCACCCAGAATTTTGCCAAGTGTCCAAATGAAGTAAATCTTACAATTATTGAAATTATCTCTATTTTTAATGTTGGCATTTATAATGTTCTTCTCAAACACAAACAAATTTATGTTCTTCATAGATTAATTCATAGTTAGGAAGGGAAATGGAAAGATTTTGACATTTTTTTTAACAAAAGTATTTGTTAATGTACTAGCTTTACTAGCTTTGCTGCAGGCTAGTAAAATAATAGCTTCTGAAAAAACTCAGACTTTTTTATGATCAATAAAATAAGGCTATGGAGGTAACTGAGAAATTACATACATATATACTTAAATGAACAAAAACATTCAGATAGCATTATTTCCTTGAGCTGTTTCCTTAATACCATCCCTCCAGTTCTCCTGGGTTGACTGATTTATTGTCAGAACAACCCTAACAATAGTTTTGCTGGGAATTCTGGCCAAATTATAATCTGATAAAACCTCTGAACTTGAGAGCTGTCTTGGATCCTGATATGGTACTGCGCTGCAGTTCACTTGGCTCATTGCTTGCACTGATTTTCAGGAGGAAGTCTAGCAGCTGACACACATCTACATCTTTGGTGGAGAACATTTTCTAGAAGCAACAGAACTCTTGAGAAATATTCACAATTTGTAAGTTGGTGGTTTCATTTTTCATTTATGTCATTAAATAAAGCACTAGTGTGAGATTTTCACTGGCAAGTGTGTTTCTTGACAAGACAACTGTTTTGTAGCTTGTTTTATTTCCTATATCACCTCTGTGTGAGTGAAATTTCATTACCAGCTAGAAGAAATGAAACAGACATACTGATTAAAACACATTGTGCAGGTAAAAGCACACTAAAGTAATGTTGCAAGAACATTAATGCTGTGTAGAGGAAGTGTTGTCACACAATTCATTCTGATGTTTGAGTGCCTGCTACAGAGATGCTGCATACCTATAGAACTCCTAATACTGCCTGAAGCCAAATTGATATTTTAAGTGGCTGTGAGATCAATATATTGAACTGCACAATTAGATGACCTACTCATCAGCCCAGTAAGCACAAAATTAAAGTGTCACTGCAGGTGACTATATCTCCTTCAACAATAGGAGCAGAATGTTCCTGTTGTTAAAAGTCTTTGCAAATATTTATAACCCCTAACCCTCTATTACCTGAATGGAACCTTGCCACTCTGTATGTTCATGTAACATCTATGTTTTTGGATGCCAATATTTCAATTGTACTTCTGCAATTTTGAAAGGTCCTTTCAGTTCACTGTGTTTGAGCAATCTGTTCTCAGCTCTGCCTCACAGATTTTGGTCAGAAGATGAGTTTGGGGAAATTTCTCAGCATCATTTACTCTTAGCCAAAAATCTACAAATTTGTCTTGTCTACATCTGCCACACCCAGATGCAAATATTTCTGTTATACATTACCCTTTTCTTGTTGCACAGAAACTGGGGCCTGATCAGTAGATGGACAGAGTTGCTGGTGCTGTCAGATTTTTGACAATACTTCTCTGGCAGGTATAGATTTGTCAGATTATTTCAAGTTGTTTAAATTTTTAATGTAAGCATTTTAATGAGTTAGTATTGTTACAACATTTATTAAGATCATATGCCCTCATCTGTTGTCAGTTAATATATTTTAAAGTAAAATCGAAAGGAAAAACTGAACATTTGGGATATTACTGTTGTTTTGCTGTAAATAAATTTATCATATAAAATTCAGTACTTTTATTGTTGACATTAATTATTTGTATAATGTATTATTTAATATAAATTTGTATTTTTAGCATGCATATTAATTATAAATATTACACTGATTATAAGAGCATTAGTAAGAGCTGCTAATATTGAGGGTAGCAGAAGCTGTCTGCAAATAATTGTGTGTAAAGAAGACTTTTTTTTGTACCTTATTCTGGGAAGAAAGTCATTTAAGAGACCTTTTGACCTATTTTTGATATTGTTTACATATTAAAAATGGGTCTAAATTAACTCTCTAAGAAGAGTGAATCAAAAGTAAAGGAGAATAGCACAATGACTTCTCAAAAAATTTTAAAAAGTTCGTTCTTAAGATACACCCATTTTAGCCTGGATTTCAGATTGGAGTCTCCAGGAACAGCTACTTGAGTGTGAACAGAAAACCAAAAGTGTCATTATATAGTTTTAAGTGTCCCAGAAGGTGGATCAGCTTGTAGTTCAGGACTGGCTTGGTAGACAGACATTTATTCTCAGCTCTCCCTTAAAATTGTTATGTAACCTAAAATATTCTGTGGGGCACAAGTTTTTATCAGTGCAGTTTATTCCATATGAATAGTCAACACTGGAGACACTTAAAACTAAAATTCATCTAAAATGCTGGGTTTTGTCTCTTAGTTTCCTCATGTGTTAAAAGAAGTTTATAGATACCACAGAAATGCAAATCCTCTATTTATTCTTTTTGATTGAACATCTGATTTAACCAAAGTGTATTGGTTTGAATTCTGAAAGCCCCTCCTACCCAAGGTTTGTTGTTCTTTCAGAATTCATCCTTTCATCATTTGATAGTCTTTTTCCTTCATACCTGATTTCTTTTAAAGCACTGAATTTTGCCCAATATTTCAGATTCTCAGGGCCAAGCCATAGGAGTGATCTAAAAATCTTTGTGCCTCTCCATTTTTCATGCACATCCATCTTTCAAGAATATGTGCGAAGGCCATAAAAAGTTTAAAAAGCATCACATTTTATTGTTTCCCTTGTACAGATGTTTTGCATTTAAGTAGTAAATTTTGTATTTTTTCTACATGGATCAGATGTGCTGCACTCTTACTCGTCAATGTGTAACATATAAAACTAGATCTAGCACTTAATCACAAATATTTGGTGCAAAGTTCACAGTTTGTCAACACATTGTTAAACCTAATGCACCTATGGGTATAAATTCAGCAGTCCTGAGTCTTCGTACAGAGCATCTAAAAATCTGCCCACATGTCAGAGTAGTCAAGATTCGGCAGGCAGAAGGAAAGGTAAGAGTAGCAAGCTGCAAACCCCTGGGGCTTGCCACAGCTGTTTACATAGATCAAATTTACTCTTTCATGTACAACAGTCTAAGAGAATGATGACAAAATAAAAATAATCTGGACTTTGTGGAGAATGGAACTTGACCAGAGGAGATCAAGTCGATTAGAGGGCAGGAGCAGCTTTCCTACAAGAAAAGGCTAAGAGAATTGGAATTGTTCAGAATGGAATGGAAAAAGCTTTAGGGCAGCCTAATTGCAGCTCTACAGTAAATGAGGGAGCCTATAGGAAAGATGCAGAAAAGCTATTTACAAGGGCATGGTCAGGGCAAGAGGTAACGGCTACAAATTGAAAGGCAGTAGGTTTAGATTAGATACCAGAAAAAAATTCTTAACTGTAAGTGTGGTGAGGCACTGGAACAGGATGGCCAGAGAATTTCCATCACTGCAAGTGTTCAAGGCCAGGTTGGATGGAACTCTGAACAATCTGGTGTAGTGGAAGGCAGTGGGGTTAGAACAAGATGAGTTTCAGGGTTGCTTCCAACCCAAGCCATTCTATGTTTCTATGATATCTTGTGATGTATTCTGTTTTCTCTAAGATACATTAACACGTGTTACCAAGCATATTGTGTCAGTTGAGGCTAACACGATAGATCTAGCAACTTCCCTTGCAATGTTCAAAGCCCTTGAGATACAGCTGAAAAAAGGAAAGACAAGGAAAAAAGGGAAAAGGGAAAAGGGAGAAAGAGGAGAAGAGAGGAGAGGAGAGGAGAGGAGAGGAGAGGAGAGGAG